>JAOEHX010028296.1:8326-26973 GCA_025448015.1 Bolborhynchus lineola | reverse complement strand
GGAGGTGTCCCTGCCCATGGCAGGGGGGTTGGAACTTGATGATCTTAAGGTCCTTTCCAACCCTGACTATTCTATGACTTGATGATTCTATGAAGCAGTTTATTCATGGCAGCTCCACCTGGTTACCAAAAAGCAAGTGAAAAAGATGTTTGAAGACTTGTCATCTGCTGCTCATACATGTTCTCTACAAAATATCCTTCTCTGAAAACGTCTGTGTCAAAACTACTACCATACCATATTGAGGATGCATAAGCACCTAATGCTTCCTTCAGTGTGGACTTTGTTCTAAAATCAATGTCAGGTCATATTTTAAAAATTGCTCCTGGAATTACTAGGATTCCTTTCACAATGGAGCCCTGTGATTCAAACAGAATACCTTGCATTTACTCTTTGCTTTTTTCCAGGTGGAAACTAAAAGCAGTTGGAAAACATGCGAAACCTGCCAGAGAGATAAGGCAGCTGCAATTTTTAGCAGTAAGAGCCTGCTAAAGCTTTCAGTGTTCTGAGAAGTACTATAAAGTCATAGAGGAAGAGAGCTGGAAGCCATGGTATAGCAAAGCTAAGGTTGTGGAAACTTAGAAATTTCTACTACTTGTGAAAATCAATAGACTGGATGTGTTTGCATCCTGACTGCAGTGTATTATTTGGTGAATTAGCTGGGTGTAAAGCTGTGTGCAAGCCAGTTCAGTAGCTCCTTTGCTGCTAACATTGAGTAGCAGCAATTAGGAAAAATCCTTACATTCCCTGATTTTGACCTCCAGGCTATCTTCCCTTCCGTCTTGCACTGATAATTCCCTCTGTGCAAACAACTGGCTCATCCTCATGCCCATGCTCTTTCTTCCACATCGTGAATGAGTTACCTAACCTTGTTCTGCAGCCTGCTCATTATTGCCCACAAATATGGGATCCCCATATTTGCATTTCCCCTTGTAAGTGACTACAAAACCCTATTAGTGAGAAAATCTGTCTTAACAGTACTGTTTTTATTGTTCAATAAATCCATCTTCCTTGCCCAGGGCAGACGCATCATTCTTGCCATAACTACTTCACCTGTTTATAGATAGATTTCCATCCTGTTCACTGCTGTACTCTTCAGTGCTACTCTGTTCTTCTCTGACAGAAGCTTTTCCTGATGCCCAACCCAAATGTTCCTTGTTGCTCTTTAAGCTCAGTGTTTCCCTTTCTAATCACGATGGATGAAGAGAAGAGATTATTCCCTTCATCGCTGCAACAAAATGTTGTACCCTCAAATTCTTACCATGTTCCTCCCCCAGCCTTTTCTCTTTTAGGCTGAAAAGGCACAGTTCTTTCAAGTTTTGCTTACAACTTATGTTTTGTAAAGTGTTGAATATTTTCACCGGGGATAGTTCAGGGAACAACAATCTGTGTGAACCACATTTTTGTAATACCCAAAACTAAACTCACACCAGGCTTTCTTAAAACTTTGTAGAGGAAAGGATTACTCTGTGTATATTACAAGTTGTACCTGTATTTCTGCAACCCAGGACCACATTTTCCTGCTTTGCAATGGCATGAAATGTTAATTGTTGCTTGATTTATCATTCACATGTACTCTCCATCCCTTTTCTAGAGTAATAGCACTTGTCAGTTGCTCTTTATCCTGTATGTGTCTGATGAATCCTGTGTAACATCCTATCTTGCACATGCACCACTGAATATCATCCCTTTTTTTACAAACCATTTCTGCAATTTGTTGAATTTTTTTTATTTATTATCCTCCCCAGCAGCACATACATCCTTGGTCCCCACCTCCCATCCTGCTTTACTTTTTAGTAAAACTGCTTAGGACTGTCTTGAATAGGTCTGGTTCAAGGGCTGACCTCTGTGAAAGCCCATTTGGTACATCTTTCAAATTTTTATGGTCAAACACTGAAAACTCCTCTCCAAGTGTAGTTTTCTGTTAGTGAATCTTCTGTGCTAAGCTACTGATCTTCACAGGTCATTTTGACAGATATTTGAGACAACTATAGTTGCACTTTTACTCCAAAAGCAAGACTTGTCTTTAATTTTAATTAACTGCCAAGAATGCCCAGTCTTCAGAGCTTACTGGTAATACATTGAGTGCTTAAATTAACACCATTTTAACTTCAGTAGCTATTTGGTCAAACTGTGTGGAGCCTCAGAGGATCACTGAGGCTTGTGGGTTACTGATCTACAAGAAATGATGTATCTGTGATTTGCAATATGGGTAAATATAATGTGACTAAGTATTTAATTTTGAAGAATGCTTAGAGGATAAACTAGGGACTTAATTTTCAAGATTACAACCGAGACTAAAAAAATAAACAAAAGTAAAAGACCTATATTCTGTTAAAAAATTAAACTCACTGTGTTGTTAGACATTAGTAAGACTACTGCCAATAAAATTTGGAAGAGGTATGTAGCAGCTTCTATGTATGTTACAAAATAACTCCTGATAAATGTGCAGGAACATCTTTTATCATTAATTTAAAAACCACATTATTTTGCATAGCCCTTTCTGTTCACACTTGTAGATATTACTGAGACAATTATTCTGTTGGATTTCATTACAAAACAATGTGTTAAACTTAAAACTTTTGTAAGTATATTCCCCCCAATATATATTGCCTATTAAGAACCATTTTTCCAGCAGTGTCAGCCCTTACAATGTTCTGATTTTTCATCCAGTTCGAAAAACATTGAAGTGAATAGTGTAGCAAAGTGAAATAATGCTGCAGATACAAGCATGAAAAATAGGATTAAAAACTTTTTTAGGAGTCAAAGTAAACTGCACTGGAAAGAAGACTGGGAAAAAAACAGGTCGTCCAGCTGGGCTGAATGGGTGATCTTCATCTGAAGACTCCAGCAGTCCTTTTTCTGTGAAGCAGGTCAGCTAGGAAGTACTGAGATGCTATGGTGACCAACATGGCATAAAGCCTTACCCTAGTAAAAATCTCTCAGAGAGATTTTCTATAAGCCTCTCCTGAGTGGTGTAAATGAATTAGGAGCATATGTTCAATGTTCTTCAGTAAAATAGCTCCTTGTAAGGCCAGCAGCTCTAAGGTTAATGGTCTTGGAGTCCTAAATGACTTTTGGAACTGGAAATCACTTAGATGCTTTTTACTGCACGCTTATTTAAATCAAAAATGGACTTGGGCCTAAACAAATCCTTAAGTAAAGTCATGAAGAAGTACCAGCTCCATTTCCTTTTCAAGAGTGACAGTCTTTCCTGAATGCTTTTGCTTTTTGTTTTATCTAAAAGGCTGACTGCGCAATATATGTTTTCTCTCAAGTGATTTGTTGAAAAGGTTTGAATTGTTTTATACAGAGGATATGGGCTGATTTCTGCTCCTGTAACTCCTTTCCCAAGGCTTTAAGGGATAAAGCTTAGATTTTTAATGGTGTGCAGAGATGTTACTGGACCCCAGCTTCCTGGGAACTGCAGTAGGCAATGGGCATCCAATGCACAGGCTCTTCAGGAATCCTGGCACCAGTGAAAGCTAGTGGAAATGCTGAAGTCTGCTTCTTTGGGGGAATAGAGGGGTTAGATTTCAAAAAGAAGCTGCATTGTCCTTACTAGTGGGAGGCTTCCAGAGGAGAAAGGTAGTCCTTTGAAGACTCTTCTTGTTTATTGTACAAAACTGCCACCATGGTTCATTGCTAACAGAACTTCTCACTTGGGTTCTCTTCTCTCCTCCTCTTCCTGCCCCACAAATCTTGGTATTTATTTCTTTTTATGCCTTTAGTGCAAATGGAAACATTATGCTCTGATTCTTGTTATTTCAAGATTTCTGGTAGAGCAACATAAAAAACGAGCCTGAAATTTCAAAGTAGCCAGGATATGCCACTTTCTGCTCTTCAGGACTTATGATTTCTCTCTGCTCCTTGCAAGCACTGCAGCCGTTGGACACCCCAGAATAAGATATGACTGCAAAGCACAATTACCAATGAAAAACTTGTCCCACTCAACAAATAGGAGACATAAGAAGTTTACATGTTTGTTATTGCCATTGTGCCAAGCTGTAGATCCTTCACTCTCAGGAGGAACCCCATTACTGAGGTTACCTGAACCACTTTCATGGCAGGAGAAAGAATTTTCTCATATTTTTGTGTGACATCTGTATCCTTCTTGGTCTAAAGATTCAGGGTTGGTAGAATAAGTTTTTTAAGGTATTAGAAGAAGTTCTTCTCTTTTTCCAGGGGGAAGCATCCTTTTGCTGTTCACCTTCAAGGAATGCCACAATACATGGTAGATTTGTGCAGACCTCTCCTGTCAGGGCTGGAAGTAATGAGAATTCAGCTAGTATGGAAGAGAGGACTTCTATTGACCAAACTGTGGTAGAGTTCCTCACTTTCTCAGCAATGTAAGTTACCGCCTTATACTGTGTTTCAGTTCATACTGGTGGTGGCATTAATACCATGAGTAGATCTCCGCTGTGGAGTAACCTCAAAGAAACTTTAAACTAAAAAAATAATAAACAAAATCAGATCCGTTCACATCTCTACTAATGTGGTGTTATTTGAGGTGTTATTTCAAGTTTTAGTTTATATTTCCTTTCTATGTTTTGTATACTGATATAATGATTTGCTTTCATTAGCTACATCCTTTCATCTCATGCCATCTGAATACAAGTTTGAGTGTGCATACATTCGTATGTTCCCTTCTTGAAGTCCTTCATGAAGAGCTAGACATATTCCTGCACCTTGCCTTCACAGAAAACAGTTTGGTCTTCTAACACAGTTTAACTTCAGGTGGACAAGGACTTGGACAGTGCTAAAATCTGTAGACAAGCAGGAGTCCAGTGGCTAAAGAAGGGACAGCAATCATAGTTTTTCACTAGCCAGCCACCCCTGGGGCAGCATACACTGCAAAAGGTATAATGGGTTGTGGATGTGCACACTACCTCAGTGGGGAGTTATGGATCATCCATCCTGCATCCATCCCGGAGGTCCAGTCAAAAACAGCAGAAGACAGGGCCAGAGACAGAGCTGGAGACAATATTAAACATGGGTCCATGAAGTCCATCCAGAAGACAAGCTGCCTACTACAGAGATCTGAGGTCCAAGGTCCAGCCAAGAGACAACCAGAGGCAGGACTGGAACCACAATGGCGAACCTCTGTGCTAGATGTCTTCTCAGCTAAAGGAAGGGTAAACTAGAGACATTGGCATTATAGATTACTCAACCCCACTTGCCCATTCTGGCATAGAAACAGCTTTCCTTCCTACTTTTCATTCTTTCTTTCCCACTTTCATTCTATTACCCTATTTGAAAAGGGCATAAGCTTCCAAAAATGTACCAAAGTCTCAAAACCAATACGAACATACTTCTAAAGCTCCCATTTTTCCAGCCCAGCTTCCTCTGTGTAAATACAGGTGTTTTCATTTTTTTTCCCTTTCTGCCACCATTCTGATTTCTTGTAAAGAAGGAGCATTTGCCAGGGTGAATGGTAGTTTCCCCATTACCCGTGGGAATGGTGAGTATCTAAGTTGGCTTAATGAAACCCTGACAAATCAGAGAATTTCTTTTTATCTCCCAAACAAGACATGCTGCCAAAAGCAATATATGGACAATGCAGTACTTCTGAAAGAGGGCTTACTTTGGTATGTAGCATAAAGGACAGTATCTTTAAAAGTAGCTAAACACAGATAAGATTGATTTACTCATTTCTTGGGAATTACACTTTCACAAAAAAGGAAAGTTCATCTTAGATTTCGTAAGTGCTTTGGGATAAAGTAAACACTCCCCCTACTGGTCTCATGTAAAAAAGTTTTGTCTTCGCCTCTCTTTTTCCCTTTTTAAATTTTTTTCCTCTTTTTATTTTTGTCTTTTCATTTTTTCTTCTTTTATTTTTGTGTTTCTTTCCCATTTCTCCTCCTTTATATCTTTATGTTTTCCATTTTTTCTTTATGTTTTACTTTTCCTTTTTTCTTTCCTTTACCAGATTGAAGTTCCTATTTTCCCTCAAAGGTTTTACAAATTCGCACAACTAGAAATAACTGCCTCAGCAAAGGCATGATATTGGAAAATGCACATCCTCAGAATGATATATTTGTTCTTTTTGACACTTGTGAAGTAACTTACAGGTGTCTTGCTGTCATGATTGGAGCCACTTTTATCCAGTCTCTGCATTATGATAGAACAAGTAATAATACAGAAGTGACAGTGTCTTTAAAATAAGATAGATCACCCTTTGGCTCATTTTTTCAAAATCAGGCTTGCCACTGTAAGTAAGATAAATGATATAACTATGGGAATTTATTGTTATTCAGTGACGGTCAGCATCTCCCATGTTTCCTAGTTCATGATTCCACAGTAGTTCTCATTTATTCATAAGGACCATTTACAACTAAGTAACACACCCTGCCTGAGGATGGGTGGCAGAATGTCAATTTCAAGCAATTTTATTTACTTAATTGACTACTTAACTGACCTTTGTTTTCTTTTGCATGTAGCCACACCTCTTGTAAGTGTGTGCTATAAAAACTGCAAGGCCCCACAGGAATTATTTGCTCCAGTTACATCAGAATCATCTGTTGTACATACTTGCATGTTCATAATGGTGCTAGTTGTCCCAGCTGCAAGACAATGAGTAATTCTTACTAAGAAGCTCAACTCAGCAGAAAAACATTTTGCCAAGTAATCCTTACATATGCAAGATATCTCCCATGCACCTTTCTATATCCTGTTCTTATTTTTTGCATAATTCTTCTGTGTTTTGATTTTCTTCACTTTTGGTCCAAAAGCCAGTAAAAACACTGAGATACTCTATACATGAGGGAAACACAGTATTTCACCTGGAAGAACTTCAACTATTTTCACTCTTTATTTTCTTATTTTTGCCACTCTTACAAGATTACAAATTATTTTTAGAAATGTGAGAAGAGAAACAGAAACACTTTTTTAAAAAAACCCTCCTAATCACTTGTTTATAATTAATAGCAACTACTATAAATGACTATTATTATTTGTGTTACATTAGTGCCTACGGGTTCTAACCAGGAAGCACATAGGGATGAAATGACTTGCCCAGATTTGCACTGCAACCAGAGCCAAACCAGTGACCAAACCCACAGCTCAGTCTCAGATTTAGGACCGAACCTTTGGACTGTGCCTCTCTCCTCCCAGCCAAGAAGCACATTTCCATAGACCTTAATAGCTGGTTGTGTGAAACCAGCCATGCTTTGGTTAATGAACATGAACACAGAGCAGAGTGCTGATGCTTAATAAACTGTTTCATTTAGAATACTTAACTGCCTGTAGAAGGTGGCTTAATCACCCAAGAGCCAGATTTCCAAAGTTATTTAAGCGTCTAAGTGCACAAAAGACCATTGACCGTATTTTCAGTAGTACCTCCCTGTTTAACTCCTCTGGGATATTCCTTCAGCAGGTTTGGGCAGCTCAGTGCTTTTCATAGCCTAACTGGAGTTTTTACTGGGAAGAGAGTGAAAAGGAGGCCTCCATATCACAAGCATGGTTTTCACCCAGTGCCAAGGGATACTGGGTCTTCTGCATACCTCCCCATCTACTTTACCCTGTGGCTGCCCTAAATGCTAGCTTTGCCTCTGCTAGAATTGTGAAGTTTCATATTTTGACCACATTATGCTCTGTACAATTTACTATGTGTGGGCTTTTCTGATGTGCTTTGAAATTTGCGATGCCCATAGTCTAACCTGCTGTTTCCCATGGAACAACACTGACCTCTTGGGTACAATAGGCAGGCTGCTTTGCTTCCATCTCCTCCAAAGTCTTGGTTTGGTTTTTAATAGCTCAAATAAGCACTACAAGCAAGATGCGATGTCCGTCCAATCTTGCTTCCCATTGCCAGCTGGAACTGAAGACACACATGTGCTATTAGGGATACTCAGGGAAGCAAAGGCTCCCACACTTGTCAAAATGCAAGTGCCTCCGGTGACAATGCTCATGCAGGCATAATGTCAGTCACACGGACTTACTATTTTTACAAGAGATATCAGCCCACTATTGTCTATGCAGTCACAGTATGGCTTCTTGCTGCACTGTTTTGTTTAATGCAAGTCATATGAACTGTTTTTTCATATCTTGCTGCCTTTAGCAACGGTTTAGGCATGAGTCTTTCAGTGACCTAACACAAGCGGTCCAATTGTCTCATCAAAAATCTCTACTGTGTGTAAACATTAAAAATATCAGTAAAATATGAATTTTCAATCTTCTTAACAAGCAAGACTTTCCTTACCTCTGTTGGTGTCAGTAAGTATGCTGCTATGCATCACTACTGGGTGCTGTGGGTTCAGTCTGCTGAGCACACTCAAGAGCAGGGAGGTTGTAGAAATAGCATATGGGTTGTAAAGTGCTCTGGGATGAAAGGTATCTTGAAGGCAAAATATTTTGTTTTATTGGATAGTCCTCCAGCTGTATTAATAAAATATTGGTTAGCAATGTTTATACTTAAAGATTTATCATGGTGAGATTAATTCCAAACTTAGATTTATTGTGCAAGAAAATGAAGAGAAATCAGTCATGCTGTCAATCCAAATACATTTCCTAGCACTTTTTCTTCTGAACCAGACCGACCCCTGGAAATACACATTTCTTAACCAAAAATGTCCTTCAGAGTTAGCCCTGACACCAAGTTGAGGCTCAGCTTCATCAACTATATTTTTTTTTGTGCTGCTTGAAATTCCAGTATTTATGGACCAACTGAAAGGGAAGCCCTGGCCCTTTTCAAAAGAAAGAAGCTTTCCCAGCAATGATCTCTTGTTCAAAGAAGCACATTAAAAGCCCGAAGCATTGAAAGCCCTAAGCATGGACTATTGCTGTACAGTTCACTTCCCTACTCTTCTGCTGCACAACAAGCTTTTAGCTCGGTACTTTGAGAAAGAAATATATATTTAGATATGCGTATCCCACCACAAACCTTTCTTTGTGAAACCACAAGATTTTTTGCATTTAACTGCCAAAACCCAGGAAAAAGTTTCCTGGTTCAAGGAAATCCAGACTTTATAGTACAAGCATGCACAGATATGGGTCACAAACAACTTTGACTTAGTTATTCATTGATATTTTGAGATAATTGATGCACTGCCATACTTGTGGTTCTAAATGAAATATAGCAACTTTTAAAGCCCTTTTTTTTTTTTTTTATATTCATCTTGGTTTCATGAATCTGAATGACTACATTTTTATTTCTGGATTTCAGGTATCTGGGGCTATCTTGAGGTGGAAAGGCAGTTGCCATTGAAATGCTAAAGCATCGTAGAGGGAAAAAGCCCCCACACTTAAAAAATATTATTCTTTATTCTGCCCAGTCCTAAAACCAGCGACTTTGCTTACATTCTTTGAGAAATGTTGAATTAAATAAAAAAGACTAGAGACAGTGAAGTTAATTGCTAGAACTGACACATATGAAATTGTTTAGTCTTGAATCTGACAAGGATGTCCATCAGTTTTCAGTAAACAAATATGCCGGGTATTATTTCTAGACAGAATATGTCAAGTTTTATGCATGCGGGCATCTGTGAGGGCTCATTCCTCAAATTGGTGAACGTGTAAAAGGTTTTAATGACCTCCTAAATCTCCTTTTCTGGCTGTCATGGCAGGATGCCTTCCAAGGTCAGTCACCCAAATAAGCAGGTTCACTTGCTTTGTAAACTATCATAGATCAGACTGAATGATAATTGCTGGTGGACCCTGGAGCAGAGAGAGCTATGTATATCACAACACTTTCTTGTCAGGGCAGTACAGGTCAGTTGTGTTTGTTCATGGACGTATTAGACTTTGATTTTCCTGAGCCTCTGCATCTTTTACATTGGTCTCATTTTCCCATTGTATTTGCTGTCTGGACAGGATGTTCTACCAGAGGAAGTGCTCCCTGTGGAAAAGGCAGCAATTAGTTGTCTAACTGGCTCTCATTGCTACTAACTACCTCACAGACACAAATTGATTTATTTATTTAGGTATGAGCTTACATTTGTGTTATTGCTTTGCCATATGAGTAAAGCAGTAAGGCTTAAAAACTTGCTGACTAAAGCAGGCATTAGTGCAACTTTCCATTTCCATAATAAATCATCAGCTATGTATTTTATACATAAGATAGATTTTGGATGGAAGAAACATTTAAAAGGGCATAGCTGGTCAACAAGGTTAATTAATTGTTGTGTTGGCAGGCACCTTTGTTTGAGAAGGCCGGGATGCTGTAATCATCTGAGACTTTCAAGGTTTTGTGGAGGAAATGGGTCATTGAAAAAATACAAGATTTTAAATATAGTATCTGATAAATAAAGGAGGGGGAAGAATCTTTTTTGTCATCTAGTGAAAATACTAGTTACCAGGAACATGATACATTAAAACACATACATGTTTTGGATTCGTTTCCCCAGAATAATCTATTCCGATGCAGAGGAAAGCAAACATTAGAATACCACAGGCAGTTTTTAAAAGACCTCTTGGTCCCTGGGCAGAGTTCTGGCAGGCGAGGGGAAGCTCTGCTTGATCACACAGCATGCGTTATGAACTGCATTTGATTTTATGGCTTTCCAAAAAGCTGTCCAAAAAGGAGGTTGGTAGTTTTTTTGGGTTTCCCCCCCTCCTTTTTGAAAGGGGTTTCAGCCATCTTAGCGTGTGTTTTTCCTTACCCTGTTGACCCAGGCCAGGGAGGTATTTGCCAAGAGAGTGAGCAGCTCCCAAAGGCAGTGACTAGCGTACAGAGCTTGCTGGTCCAAATTGGAATACTTGGGCTTTTGCTCACCCCTGTCTTCTGGGCTCCTCCTTTCCTCCCCCTCTACCTTTTAAAATTCTCTTTCACTCTTCTTTGTTTCTTTACTACTACAACAGCTGAATTTGCCACTATACTGTGGTAATGGCAATTCAAAATATCTTCAAAGATGGCAGCTCTACAGACATTCCTCAAGTGTTACAGAAAATAAGCAAGTGAAAACCTGATATACAGGCAATGCCATTTGAAACTCCACACCTATTGCGACTGCTTGGAAAAGAAAGATCCTTTGTGAGATAATCAAGAATCATGAAAATGAAGCAGGATATTCCACCTGAGTGAGTCTCTGTGGAGGGGTGCCATTAACTTGTTCCTACAAAATTCACCCATGCCTTTGAGAGTGTAGAGGGATTTCATCTGCTAAATAAAATCCAATTGCAGCACCAGCTTAAATGGAAACTGCTGAAATACTCAGTGACATCAACAGCAGTGTTTGTCCATCATTGCCTAAATGACATCTGTTATTACCACATCTGAGGAGTGCTGGTGGATTCTTATCCTCACAACACCTTCCTCACATCAGAAGGTTCCGTTTTACAGGCAGGACATCAAGGTTGCTAGCTAAAGCATGTGCATATGCGTCCCATCACTGCCATGCCTGCGGTCACACAGCAATGAACACAGACCACTTAGTCCTAGTAAAGCTGCATACGGATCAGACCTTGTAACATGAGTGTAGTCAGGCAACCTCAGGAACCATTTATGGTATGTGTGGAAAAAAACAGGCCCAAATAAGAATGATTTTGCTTTTAGGAGGACTGCCAAATGGAAATCTTTTAGAGGATAACTCTTTGATATGGCTTTTGTAGCTCAGGTTTATATTGCTTTTTTTTTAAGTAGAGTGTATTTAAGAGCTTATGAAAATAACAATGTGGAAGATATTAGGAAAATAAAATGCAATTTTTTGTTGTTTGGCTTTACATCTCATGTTTCAATTAAAACATTATCAATGCTCAGGCTCATTGGAGAACTCCAAATGGAACAAAACCGCTGAGAATTTCTTGTTGGGTTGCAAGCCTGCCTTTGCCAAAGGCAGCAGAGTGTGTGCAATTTTGTAAATACTTGGAAGACCCAGCAATTCCTACTACAACATGGTGTGTCTACTAGGAATTTATAACACCTCGATACTTGCCTCCTAAGGTGATTTTTTAAAAGCTCTGTGGTTTATTAGGTTCTGCTATGTTTATGAAATTTTCATGGTTTAAAAAATGGAAACCAAAAGGATCTTCTTCCCACAAAGCTGCACTTGCAAAAGCCAACAGGAAAAAAAGGGCGGCAAAAAGGAAGGATGCAATGGAGCTGTTCTTTTTTGCCACAGAAAGTCTGCTTCATCAGCACAAACTGTCAAATCCCTTTATTATAGTTCTACAGTGTGTATTGTTTGCCATTTTGTCATTGTTTCATTGCAAAGCCTTTTCCCTCAAGTCCCATTTGCACCATCAGTGGTTTCTATGCATTCTGGACCATCCAGCACAAGAGTATGTATTTTTACCAAGATTTAATTGAAAGTAAGCAATTTTATTTGTTTTGCACCTTTACCACTGTCATGGGGCTGCACCAGCTACTGAGAAGGAGAAAAAATGACTGCTACTGTTGAACCCATGACAACCACACAAACACTTTTAGATGTCTTGTGTAATTATATGAATTGTTTAAAAGCAGTACAGGTTGCTTCCCAAAGATCTATAATGCCTTCAGAAATTAGGCCATTCTAATATTTATAATTTTTAGTTAAAGTACATTTCACTCAGTTTTTAAAAAGTACCAGTTTTCAGGTAACTGGCCAGACAATGTAATAAGGCTCAATTTTAAGAGTGCACTCTGAAGGTTGAATTGTTAGGGGGACACACAAATTCACTAGTTATTGCCCTCTATAATGCATTTATAGTGTAAAATTTAAATAAGAAAGATTTGTAAATCTGGGTTATTTCCTTAGACCCTTACAAGATTCTTCATGACCTCTCTAATTGCAAATAATAATAAGATAAAACCCTATTTTCAGAATGCGTTAGATCCCCTTGCTTTTAAAGCCACTTTAAAAATATTCCTCCTGGTGTTCATGGTGGGAATTTATACTCCCAGACCCTCTTCAGAGTCACCTGAAGGAGCTCACTCAAGCTATTGAGAATGACACCATTTATAGAAATAGTCCAAAACCTCCTACACAGAATGTCATGACTTAGGAATGAAAGCTGAGTAAGTCAAGCTCAGCTAGGCAGGTTTCTCTTGGAACTTGAAAAGTTGGGCATCCAGTGAAGCCAGTCATGGAAAAATAATAAATTAAAATTAAAAGTTGATGGATCTTGCTTTAGCTAGGTGTATTGACTGTATAAAACTGCAGGATGTGTCTTTTGGATACCTATGGTTTTAGTCTCTAAGGGTACAGGCACAGGGAGACAAACACAGAATGCTCATCTTTCACTTATGTATCTATCATACTTGTGCACTACTACTTTCTCAGTTATCCTCTCTTGATATTTTCTTTACATTACTTAAAAAGCACAGGAATAAGTTAGTTTACTAAAGGCTTTCCCTGCACTTATTTTGGAAAGTGAGAAAACAGATCTGCCACCAGTGCCTGCCAAGCTGAATTTTGGTTCTGGAACTATTTATTGAGTAGACAATGTTCTAAAAATAGATTTTTTCATAGCAAGAAATCTAACACATACACACTGTACTCTGCACTTCTTCTCAAACACAAACACTAACACAACCACACTACTGTCTGGAGGCTTGATAACAACTATTGGATATTTGGTTCTTTCAAAAGCTTGACATATGAGCCTATGTGTGTTCATATATGCATGCAAACATGTAAGATATGAAAGTATGTCAACTTCTATTGATTGCTCGTGCTTTCTTCATTATATACCTTCGCATTTCTGTCCAGTTGTATTTTCTACACGTGCTTTGTACCTGAGTGTGCTCAAGTAAATGGTGTAGAAAAATGGTGTAGACAGTGCAGTGGCAAATGATGCCTAGAGTAGTGAAAAATAGCGAAGTTACATTTCAATATTTAGGACTTCTGTCCCATGTTTTCTTAGGTAGTTTCGCAAAAATAGGGAATTATGAACCATTACAAAATACTGGGGAGAAAGAAGTTACATAGCTGCTTGTGATGCCAACAAAACTGAAAGTGTGTCATCAGTACATACTTAGAACATATTTATAAAATCTGGGTACTTCCACTTTCCTTTTTTCATAACATATTGGTCTTTCTGAGCATCTCATGACTGAATGTTGGACCCTGCAACTTGCTGAAGTGTATTTTGTGAAAGTTCAGCCTACTGCTGCTTAACAGTGATAAGAAACTCCGTGCATGATGTGGAAACATATAGATTGTACCTGAAGTGCTCTACTACAGGCTGTACTCCCCTTCTTCATGGATGTTTAAGTTCTTTTTACCTTTCTTTCTAGTTGCAGCCTGCTGGTAGGCTGAAACAATTGCAGGTACAGAAATTTGCAGGGTGGGGAGAAATAATATTACTCTGATGAACGGTCAATTGAAATTTCCCCCAACCATTGGTCAGTATATTTAAAGAATTACTACAGAAATTATGTTTTATGAGCATGAGTCATTTTTCTGTTTTTAAAAGAGTACTTCACTTTACCCATCTCTTTTAGTACATTTCCATTTGGTGTGGTTTGGCTGCATGGAGAAATGCGGCAGCTGGTTACTTGAAAATGTTTAACAAAGCACCAGGTTCCTTCAGCTCTGGCATACCTGTGGACCACATATATGGATATAATTGCAAACATCTGTCCACCCACCCATGTAACAGCTAAGAGGAGTCATTTAAGAAAAAGAAGGCTAAATAGTCAACTTTGAGGCTGAGGAAATGCAGAACTACATATTTATATGTTTATTTATTCATAATACATTGCCAGCTAATGGTCTTCAGAGACAATTTCCTCTGCCATTTTCACAGGAGGGCAATGACAATGCAATATATTGCAGTACTACAATGTTTACTGACTAAACCAAGCAATGATAGGTTGCAACAAAAGCATGAAAATTTTAAGTGCCTTCTTACCAGTTAAAGGACTTTCTATGGTATGTGCAAAACAAGAGGAAAATCAAAAAGCCCTGAGGATTCAGTAGGAAAAGCACATTGGAGCTGTTCTGTGACGACTAATGCAACTTGGATTTTGCAAACCAATGAAATTACTTTAGCAGGCAAAACTGAGACTCCAGATCCAAACAGACCTTCTCACGTGCAGAGAATTGTGTACCAGGGAGCACTGATGAGTCCTTGCCAGGCCTGGTTTAAGCTGAATCTCTAAAAAATCTCATCCTGACGCAGGCATCCTGAATTCAGTGGTTGCCATCAAATTCAATAACTAGAATCACCTCAGTTTTTTGTATCCTCTGAAAAGGGTTATTTTTATGATCTAGATTCAGATCCCCTTCTGGAAATGAGTCTTTCACAACAGTATGAATAATCATAACTAAAGTCCTTGGCTTTTATTTTTCAAGCTTAGAATGCTCAGATGCCCAGGATCTAGATCCACAGTAAATTTTGCTAGTTTATATTATGCTCATATCAGTTATACACACTTGCTGTCACACTGAGACCTTCCTTTACCTCTAATCCACCTTTCCTCTGCTAGCTATTCAAACAGCATAATGTCGATCTGGGAACTCCTCAGAGCTGGTAGAGACAAAAAAGCCACCACCATGAATCCTTGAACTGTACGTATGGAATATTTGGAAGTAAAATGATCCTGGGAAGCTAGTATGCTTACGCAGGAGCAGGGAGGAAGGTGTTGCTTCTTGCAGACTCTCAGATCCTGGGTCTGTGAATAGCATGCAGATGGGTAGCTTAGATGGTAGCTGCTTTGTGTATCCTGTATTACGATACACAGTGAACATAGGACACATTCTGTCATTGGAGCAAAAGTGATTTGCAACCGTCTTCCTCCTTGCTCAGTTAATTTTATGTATACTACATATAGTCATTGTACAAGTTAAGATCACATTTATTTGTTTCAGTGGAAGACTCTTCCTTGTACAGCAGTACTGCCCTATGGATCAGACAAGAGCTCTTGTTAGTGCATCTGAAGCAATTTAAGACCCTGAAATGTCCAGCTGTCCACACTGCCCTACTGCCAGGAACTTCTGCCCCTGCCAAGGGGGCAGTGGAGTGGAACACCCCAGCAAGAATATTCAACCCCCTTCAAACTGAGACTTCATCCATATGCAAATATTTTAAAGCTAAAACTGAGTGCTCAGTTTACTACATATGCAACCAATCCACAATGAATTACTAAACTAAATACTCATTTTTTCCTGCCCATTTGTTTTCTTCTTCTCTTGTTGTTAGACCCCAGGTCTCCCTGAAAGGAAAAGGACATATGTCTGAAAAAATTTACCCTGGGCAGAAAAGAGGTTGAGCACATGGCTTTCTCTGCTATGTCTTAAGGCTCTGTGAAAAACAGTACAGGTGAAAAAAGATCTGTCAATGCAGTGTTACAAGAAGCAGAACATGCATTCACAGCCTGAACAAAAGTGAAATTGAGGATATGGTGTGGTATGCTATTTGCTTTGACTGATAATTTCTGGCTGGTCAAGGTCTGAATGCTTTGAGTGGACTTCATTTGCCATTTGGATGTGCCTCATGGTGATTTACAGTTGATATGATACTGTGATACCATAACTCACTGTAAAGCTCCACAGGCGCTTAATATGTAAAATCTGCACCATGTTAAAAGGCAAGCTTAAAATCTGCTCCAAGCATTTATTTTGTGGCACAAATTCTAACTTTTTACCAAAGCCAATATGCTGTCTCCCATCATAAATGCTACACATAAATACTGTATAATGGGAACAAGGTGTCAGCTAGAGGCTTGCAGGCTCCACTTAGTTCTTCATCTTTTTTTCCCAGTTTCTTGGCATATAGAACCACAGTTGTGCTACTATTAGGCTGACTAAAATGTTATTTTCGAGACAGATGCTGTGAGACCTAGATCTCTATCAGACAGAGGCATAAGATCTGAGGAAGAGCATGAAAGCCAGGCACAGATTGTTACTTATCCAGTGACTGCAAGTTTCTTTGTAGAACTGAGATTCCAATCATTGTGATTTCCATTTATGTAGAACAGCAAGACAACCTTCACCACCTGACTGATGGATAATTATTGCTAGAACAACTCCAGGAGAACAATAATTGCACCTCTTGATTGATACTGAAGCCTTTGTGAAAGATCATATCCTAAGTACAAAATGGAGCTGGGACTTTTTCACCTTTGCTTTGGTTTAGTTATCTCAGATACTCACAATTAAAGAAGCAATGAAATCACTGGTCAGTAATATGATGGCAACCATGATTTAATTGTTAGTAACCGTTTCATTAATAGATAGATAGGGATAGTGTGTGGATAATTAACTGCAAACTGCAACATCCACCTATTGTCTGCAGTCTGGGGGTTTGTGCCAATTCTCCTAGCACGTGTTGCCCTTTTGAAACTAAACTAAAATGTCATGGCATGAGAAAATAACTGGGCATGAAAAAGTCTGCATTCAGTTAGAAACTCCTAACTTTTCACTGCAGATGTATTGTGAAGAAAGCATCTTGCCATCCAGAAATCCATACACACACACTACTGGAAAAGCTTTCTTCAGTGGAAGAAGGATAGTCCTGTGGGAGCTGTAAGCACAGGACATGGGTTCAACACCCTGCTCTTCAGGGACTCTGCATAAATGGGCTGGGCCCAGAGGTTTAATTATTCTTGACATTTATCAGTAAAATAACTGTTTTTTCTTCGTTATAAGGTATTTTCCATCTCTAACTGACATGTGGGTAAGAATCTTGAAGTCTCTGAGGTTCTCTCACAGGAGACACTGCTTTGTACATTTATCTTGAAGTCCTATCTCTTAATTATTAAAGTAAATATATAAAATAATAAATAAAAATAATAAAAAATAGATAAATAAAGAAATAATAAAATATAAAGCCTCAATATAGGGCTTTGAGATGCATTTTGGTTGTGTGGTGAAGGAGGCACCTCAGATGCCTTGGGAAAGGGGCTGGTCCTGAGGGTTCCTCTCCAGTGTGACTCATTCCTTGGCTATCTTAGAGGACTCTTGCAAAAGGAGAGTTTCTGATGCATTATGCTACATCAGCTGGGTTTATCATTCGTTGCGTGGCCTAGTATATTTGTCTGAGTAAGTGCTGAACACCTCTTCTTACAATTCTTGCCCTTTTCTGTTTGGGAGGCTTTATTCCATGCTTAGGTTTGTTCATCTGCTAGTGCCACTATTGGTCCACTTTGTTGATATTTACTTATTTATAGACTTCGGAAATAAGGTGCATAAAGGACCAGACAACAAATCCTACATAATCATGAAAAGAAAGAAGCAAATTCTCAGCTCTGTACAGCAGATTGGATCCACTGGCTTAAAATGAATTGTGCTAAATGATGTTCTGGCTTGAACTATTTTGCACAGGGGTTGGGACTGAGAAAATCCTCAAAGACAGATGAGTCCAGTCCCCTGCCACAGCATCAGACATTCTCTTTTGCAGTCTCACCAACTTACCAATCAACCTAAATGCCTAGGTACAGTTTTTATGTTCCCTCTGTTACTCCTATTTCTGAATGCCCAGGGTTATTAAAAATATTGATTCCAACCTATATTGATGAATATTATATCCATGTTATCTCCAAAGTCTCTTGTGGCAAGTCTCTTTACCCTAATTAGTTTTCTACTAGCTGGTGCACATGGAGAAGTAACATAACTTCTTCTAGTACTTGAGTTACTGGATTGACTATATCAACTTCATTGAGAGCAGCCCTGCAGAGAAGGACTTGGGGGTGTTGGTCCATGGAAAAATGAGCATGAGCCAGCAGTGTGCGCTTGCAGCCCAGAAAGCCAACCGTATCCTGGGCTGCATCAAAAGGAGTGTGACCAGCA
>JAOEHX010028295.1:13193-23939 GCA_025448015.1 Bolborhynchus lineola | reverse complement strand
GGGCATTGGAACAGGCTGTCCAGGGAAGCTGTGGAATCACTGTCCTTGGAAGTGTTCAAAACCAGTGTAGCCGAGGCCCTTAGTGGTGGCCTTGGCAGTCCTGGGGTTAAGCTTGTACTTGATCTTAAAGGTCTTTTCCAACCTCATTGAGTCTGTGATTCTGTGAATAATTGGCTGATATCTAGTACCATAATTTAAAGTAAGAAGACATGTTTCTTGTTTTAATGATTTGTTAGGCGCATTCTAAGAGTCTCAGAAAATTAAGAGCAATAAAATAACTTTTTTGTAAATTTTTTGACACTTTTTCTGTAGAAAATGCAAATTTGCACATTTAATAAAGTATCATTTTCTGTACTGTTCTTGCCAGTATAGTATCTTAATTGTAGTTGAACAAACTCAAACTTGAGCATGTTTTATTATGGAAGAAATGAAATAAAAAGATTGATTTAATCCTAGATGTCTGTTACATATGGAAGAAACAAACATGAGAATAAGGGTTGAGTGTAATTGCTGATTCTGTTACCTGAACTATTAGCCACACAGCCGCTTTGATAGGTTTGTAACCTCTCGTACTTTGTCACAATAAAAATGCTTACTGTTCTCAGTACTGTCTAGCGGAGCAGTTGGACAGTAGAGTTGAGCTGATCCTTGTCTTGATCCTTGGCACGTAGAAGGGCAGTGCTGCTTCCCTCTCCATCATGTTGACTTTTCTTCCGTGCTTGGTTTCTGCTCTGTTGCATCTTGTGTTCGTCTTCAAAGCTTCCTTTATAAACTGATTCAATCTGTTAAACAAGTGAAGTATTCCTTTTTTTTGGGGGGGAAGGAGGCTGTGAGTGTCGTTTTTCTTTGTTTTTTAGCTGATTTTGCGGCTTTTGCCAGTTCTCCTGGAGGGGCACAGCCTACAGGAAAGTAGTGGGAATATATAGCCAGAATGAGGGGGAGAGTAGATAAGGGAAAAGCTGCTGCGTCTATTCAGCTGCAGTCAGCTACATGTGTACATCTCTGACTGTGCCGTAAGTATTGGAAAGGTTTCTTTCATTACCCTTTTCCTTTAGGAAATGTCACACTCTTCATTGTTTGGTGCTAACAAGATTTTTGTGTAACAGAAAATTGAGAAAGCTTTTGAATGTGGCTTTTTGAGAAACACAGCAGTTCCTTCAAATCATTAAGTGGGCTGCAAAAACATTTTCGTGTGTGTTAATAAAACCTGTTAACTTTGGGATGGCGTTGTTTGCTTCTTTTTTAGGTTGTCTGGTATTTGTGTCAAAATAAGTCTTCTACTGAGAAAACCTGTAACCAAGAACCATGACTGCTGCTGAGAACGTGTGTTACACGTTAATCAATGTTCCCATGGATTCAGAACCACCTTCTGAAATCAGCTTAAAGAATGACCTAGGCAAGTAATGGACAAAAATTTGAAGGATACGCCTTCTTACCTGAGTTATTCTCTCATTCATTCATTGTGCCTTTTCTAGAATATTGTTTACATTTTATAAATTCAAGTCAATTTCATGTTTATTTTGTTCTGTTTGCCTTTAATTTAATGTATACATTCCTCTGTTTTTGTTTTGAGAAACTTCATGTTATTTCTCCCATGTGCTTTAGTTTTGTGATTTGTTTGTTTTTCCCTCAGTCAGTGCAAACATTTGAAATCTTTTTCTGCCTTTCTGTTTGAGATAATACCTATTTGGGCTAAGGCAGATTTAAGTAATATAATGATAAGCAACAAGTTGACTTATCACTTGTTCAATGCACTGCTGTATTTTGCAGGCAGAAATGTCAGTGTTAGTATTTAGTATATATGTGACGTCAGAGGTAATTGTACTAGCCTGGTGTAAAAGGCTGTTTAAATTTAAGCATTGAAACAGCCATGAAATTTGTTGAACTTGGAAAATCCCAATATGTGAGTCCTAGAATGGACTCCATGCTCATTCTTTAAATATATCTTGCTTCCTCTTTATAATTTTAATAGAAGTAAGGGTGTGAAAACTCCCCTTCAGAGAGGGTTTGTCTCTCGTGATACTGAAGATCAGTATTGCTGTTAAACTGCGACATGTGTAGCTTTCCTGATTTCATTTCTTCCTCCTCTAGAAANNNGAGATGTCAAGTTGAAGACAGAGGCCTTGAAGAAAGTAATCATTATGATTCTGAATGGTGAAAAACTCCCTGGGCTTCTGATGACCATCATACGTTTTGTACTGCCTCTTCAAGATCATACCATCAAAAAACTGCTGCTTGTTTTTTGGGAGATAGTGCCAAAGACCACTCCAGATGGCAGACTTTTGCAAGAAATGATCCTTGTGTGTGATGCTTACAGAAAGGTACCCAATGTTCATTCCATTGCTTATGATCCTCTACTGGATCTTTATAGAAACTGTATAATTTTGTATTATATAAGAAATAGAAAAATGGTTTATGCTCAGCATTTTCTTCCTAATTGTTATGTCTTAGTGAATAATTGTAGATAACCAGCACACCTACTATCAAGGATTTTTTATGTGTTCTTTTGCTATAACAAAAACAAAACAAAGACTATAACAAAAATTTAATGCTTTTCGTTTCCAAGTCAGTGAACCTCAAAGATGAGGAGTAACCTAGTTACCCTCTTGTCACGGTTTAAGCCCAGCCGGTAACTCAGAACCACGCAGCCGCTTGCTCAGTACCCCCGTGCCTTTCTTCCTCCACTCCCAGAGGGATGGGTAGGAGAATGGAAAGAATTTAACTCCCACATGTTGAGATAAGAACAGTCCAGTAACTGAGGTGTAGCGCAAACCACTACTGCTACCACCAATAATTACAAGGGAAGTAACAAGGGAGAGATGCAACCGCTCACCACCCACTGACCAATACCCAGCCCGACCTGAGCAGTGATCTCACCCTTCCGGGTAACTGCCCCCAGTTTATATAGTGGGCATGATGTGCTGTGGTATGGAATACCTCTTTGGTCAGTTTGCCCAGGTGTCCTGTGTCTGCTTCGTCCCGGCTTCCCCTCCTTCCTGGCAGAGCATGAGGCTCAGAAAGTCCTCGGTCAGAGTGTAGACATCACTGAGCAGCAACTGAAATCATCGGTGTTATCAGAGTTGTTCCCAGGCTGAAAATCAAAAACAGAGCACTGCACCAGCTTCTAAGACTGAGAAAAATGACTGCTACTGCTGAACCCAGGACACATCTTCATACTATCCTGGGAGAAGCCGTGGGTCATAAAAGGACACTTTTTGGAATAAGTTCATAGTGGTATGTTTGGGATGCTCCTGTACAAAGATAAGGCCCTTCAACTTCTTTTGGAATGGGTCAGAAGCAGATGAACTAATATACACTAGAGGTTAGTATCCAGTGTGCAGGAATGCCTGTGGAGTGAGCTTTCACAGCTGTATAATCAGAGGAGAACACATAAAATGCAGGAAAAATTCCAGTCTTTGTAAGTTTGCTACAAGAAAATACATGGGTTTACACATTGTGGGGTAGCAGTGTTTTAAGAAGGTATTTCATGAGAAGACAGATGGTAAAGTGTTGTGAATGTTGGTAACTTGTACTATGGCAGGCTGAGAGTGGGGAAGGCTAGCAAGTGCATTCATCTGATCTTAACAATTTGACTCAACAGTCTGGCATTTCAAGTATGTTTCTTGTTGATTTTAGGATCTTCAGCACCCAAATGAATTTATCAGAGGCTCTACTCTCCGTTTCCTTTGTAAGCTGAAAGAAGCGGAACTGTTGGAGCCTTTGATGCCTGCCATTCGTGCGTGTCTGGAACACCGCCACAGCTACGTGCGCAGAAATGCAGTGCTTGCTATTTACACTATCTATAGGTAAGTGCCAGAAACTATGTGAAGTCATATAAACATTATTCGTAGGATCCACAGACCTCAATCATGAATATTGAAGAATCCTTGCAGGAATATGCATATATATAAATCTGTTTGAAGTGAAATATTCTTAATGTGCTGCAGTTACATACTAAACATTATTGCAGTTGTTACCTGAACAGTGTGACTGAATGTTACTATTAAATGGAAATCATTGCTAGGATAATGTCTTAGCTGTCATGATAACAATGTTTGTAAAGCTCCTGGAGTCTGTTCAGTTTCGCATTTCTACACAAAAACGGTGTATCACTGTTTCATACTTCCTGACTTTTTGTAAATGCTTGTCTTTCGGATATGCCCTTAAGCTGAGGGTTCTGCTCCCTGACAGTAAATCTTTTCATTTTGTTTTTTTTGTTGTTTTTTTTTTAAGAAATTTTGAACATCTTATACCAGATGCCCCTGAATTGATTCATGATTTCTTGGTGAATGAGAAAGATGCAAGCTGCAAAAGAAATGCATTTATGATGCTAATTCATGCAGATCAGGTAGGGACACATCCTCAAACTCTTAATACTCCAGAATGTGCTCAGTAATCAGCCTGTAGTTTGTTGGTAGTATGAATTCTCTATATTCATAAAAAACCCCACTGTGGTACTGTTAACCTATTTGTGGAATATTTGGTAACTGAAAAAGTTTAAGTAGGTCTTTGTACTGTCTTAATCTTAAAAGAGAATTACTGTATTGGGCGAACACATGTGTTGGTGCTGATAACTGCAATTGGATTTGCCAAGTGAGCTGAACCAGACTGAAAAGTGCTCCGTTACCTACTGTTTTATGGCTTTTGTAGTCACATGAGAAAGAAACAGCAATTCCTGTTTAGTGTTCCGTGTTATTTGCTCTACAAGCAATTGCCCTGTGTGCCCAATTACCATTAGTTTTGTCTCCCTTTTTGCCACCTATAGATAGAATGGTTTAACTTGCTCTTCTGGTTTACAATATTTTCGTAAATTGCTTTAAATGTCAAGTTGAAAGGATGAATATATGTTGGTTTGTATTTTGATTTTTAAAGTGTTTTGATTTAAAATACAGCTCTGTGAGGAAACTCAGAATAGTTTAGAATAATTTATCTTTTATTTGTATAGGATCGAGCCTTGGATTACTTGAGTACCTGTATTGACCAAGTCCAGACGTTTGGTGACATACTGCAATTGGTTATTGTTGAACTAATTTATAAGGTAAAATGGAAATGTTGTGGAATATTTAAAATAAATATACCTGTTAAATTCTTGGGCTGCTTTTTAAAAGAGATAGAACATTGCTGGAAAAGGCATTATGGCTAAATATAGTCCATGTCAGGAATATGTCATTGTTTAGTAGAGCTAAATAAGTTTTGTCTTTTGAAACAATTAACTACTCAAGTGTGCACAGTATAGAGCAATGTCTCACCTGATTTACTCTCATGTTGGCTGTATATTATCAGACTGTTCTTCATGGACATGACCAGGGCAGCTGTTACAGAAACTAGTGCTGGCTATGCCCTTCCTTTTGGTTCAGGATTTTAAGACTTTGTAGCATTGCACAGAGTTGTCAATAATAGCTTTATGATAGCTTTTGTAATTATATTTTTACAAGTTCTTATCCCCAGAAAAGGTTGTCACCTTTTGCTTAATTTTCACCTTATTGTAAGATATGGAGCACTTAAGTTTAGTTGCTGTTTTCTTTTTTCCTTATGTGCCACCTATGTATTGTTGTTCTCTTGTAGGTCTGCCATGCAAATCCGTCAGAGAGAGCCCGGTTTATTCGCTGCATCTACAACTTGCTGCAGTCATCGAGTCCTGCAGTGAAGTATGAAGCTGCAGGTACTCTTGTTACACTCTCCAGTGCACCAACAGCAATCAAGGTATGAAAATAATGTTTTCAAATATTTCAGTAGCTTTTAGTGCACTGGAATGAATGCTGTAAGCTGTATGTTGATACTTTGAAAGAGTGAATGCTTTAGTAATATGGGTGTTGAACACTTCACATGTGAAATGCTATCTTAAGATATCTCTGAAAATCGATCACAAAAGAAGACTGAGACTATATTTTGCAAATCTGCAGCTAGCATCCCTTTGGTAAGGGACAAGCTTGAATACTGTGCAAACTGTTGTACAGTGGTGTACACCTGCAAACAGGTGGTACTAACCTGTAGTCTTCTTGGCATACTTAGCAAGGCAGACTGAACATGAAGATTTGCTGAGATCAAATAGCTTTCCTTACTCATAAACATTACTCTTTCCAGAGCTGGGTGGAAGCACAAAGCCATGAAGATTTGTATTGATCACTGACTGACCTTGCTTGCTTAGATTTGTGTTGGTACAGCTCATTATTTAAGATCACACAGGAGTTTTGAACTCGTATGAAAATTTCAAAAATAAAACATGAAAGTCTAAAAATTACAGGTTTTTTTTTCCTTCCCCCTAGACTAGAAGCATTGTAAATAGTAATTTGAAAAGATCAGAGGATTATTAGTTCAAACATTCTCACTTTTGCATGGTCATTTTTATTGGGCAGGATTATTGTATAGAAGCTGTCATTAAACCAATGTCTAGATAGGCTAAAACTGGCAACTGTTTTATATTAGTTTTCATGCCCTGCTCTGTACTTGAGAGCTGACGCAATGCATGCCAGGAAATTTGTCTCTTTATTACTTTCTTTGAATTTGAAACCATCTGTGTATTGTAAGCTGATGCCATTGTGAGCCTTCCTGTGTAATTTTTGTAATGTGGTGATGGAATCGGTGTTTGCAGTGGACCAGGAAGTTTTGAAGTCTGTTCTCAAGTTCATTTCTGTGCCAACTCTTCAAGTAGTTGCTTTAATAGCAGTGTAGAAGGTGTCTTTTTCCTGATTTTCTCTTGGAAACTTGCTAGCTTCTCCTCTTGATAACTTAAAAAATGTTTCGATCCTTTTAATTTTAGGCAGCTGCCCAATGCTACATAGATTTGATTATTAAAGAAAGTGATAATAATGTGAAACTAATTGTTTTGGATCGGTTGATTGAATTAAAGGAGCACCCCTCACATGAACGAGTGTTACAGGTATGTGAGCTGTCTCTTTTCCTCTAAGCTTATTAAATGCTTTTGTTTCCTAAATGAAAACTTCTGGGTGTTGCGATGTGTGGAAAAATGTACTTCTAAAGTTTAAATCTTCTGTTAACATGGTTTTGGTAAAAACATATTGGATGGATTTTTATGTTTATGACTTGCTGCTTTTATTGTCCCTGTAATAATTAACAATGGCAAATGTTGTCTTGATCTTGAGCCGTAATGGTGTAGCTTGCATGGCGAGACTTGTATGTAACTGTAGAACATGTTAAATGAACACTGTGAAGTGCCTAATACCCAGGATACCTTGCTTCTTTGTCAGAAGGTAATATATTATGTATCCAGAAAGGCTTTGAAAATCAGAGGACTGAAAATTAGATTTGTATGAAGGAAGTAATTAAAGTAACGGAGTAGTTACAATTTTGTTACTGTTTCAGGATCTAGTTATGGACATCCTCAGAGTGTTGAGTACCCCAGATCTAGAGGTGCGCAAAAAAACCCTTCAACTGGCTCTGGACCTCGTATCTTCAAGAAATGTGGAGGAGGTAAAAATATGTGTGGCGTTTCATTATACTGGTTTTTTAGTCTTTGGAAAAATATGAGACTGTCTTCAATTTTACTTGATCTTTTCTGCAGCTTGTGATTGTTCTGAAGAAGGAAGTGATTAAAACTAATAATGTGACAGAGCATGAAGATACAGACAAGTATAGGCAGCTGCTTGTTCGTACACTCCATTCCTGTAGCGTTCGGTTTCCAGATATGGCTGCAAATGTTATTCCAGTGGTATGCAAATATTTAATTATATTGTCATTAAATTGATCTAGCTATACCCAAAACCGTGGAGAATAACTGAAGCTGAGGTGTTTCTAATAGTGACCTTACACAAAGCAATACTATTTTTAATCCATAAAGAAATGCAGGACTTTTAATGCCGTAGTGTTGTCTTCTGAGACTCTATTTTGAAATATTTTTCAAGAGCACAAGCTGAAAACTACCTTTACTTAAAATTGCAATAATTCATATCATTAGAAAAACAGTTTGGGGTTATGATAAATTTGGAATGTACTTAAGGATGTTTGACTTCAGCTTTGTTTAATGAGAGATATGCAGTTTTGTTTTTCTGAATCTAGAAGGAAAATACTCTTGTATAACTTAGATGTGCTGTTGTTTGTGCTCATGTTCACTCTTTTTGTGCTAGCTGATGGAGTTCCTTAGTGATAACAATGAAGCAGCAGCTGCTGATGTCTTGGAGTTTGTGCGGGAGGCGATCCAGCGATTTGATAACCTCAGACCTCTTATTGTTGAGAAGATGCTTGAAGTCTTTCATGCTATTAAATCTGTCAAGTGAGTCCAAAATATGTATCAAACAGACATCAGAGCACTCTGTAGCTCACTTATATTGAATGTATATTGTCATTAAGTATGCACTAAAATCCTTGCAACCCACACACAAAGAAGAATAACTGAAGCTGAGATATTTTGGGGGTTGATGATTTCTAGGTACGGCTTCCTTCTTGCCTACTTAAACAAAAGATATACTGGGTGTTTATTGCATTGAATGCAAAAAATAATTATTTTTTTAATTAATTTATGCAATTGATAATTAAATTTCCACTTGCTAGAAGATAGTAGCATTGATGAGAGCCAACTTTCAAGTGGTGTATTTGTTAAAACAGTTACTAAGGGATTAGTGCAGCAGGAAATTGCACTTGTAGGCAATTGGAAATGCTTCCTGTACATCTGTTAGAAAATGTAATGTAGACTGGGCTTTGCAATCTCTAGAACTTCTTTGGTGTACCTTTCAGGACTCTAGAATTTGATTTTCTGATGGATCTGTAAAGGTGAAGGCATGAGAATTTCTCTGTATCAGGACAGCACTCTGCCATTCTTTCAGTACACAGGAAATTCTATCTCCATTGTCATCTAATTAAGTGGGGGGAAAAATTTGAAGCTTTGCTTATTTCTCCCCTGATCTTCACTCATATTCTTGTTTTTTCATTTTCTCCTGTATGAAGGAAAAAAATAGTTTGTCTCAGTTAACTGGAGAACTTAGATCTGACTTGATTCACATACCTCGATTGATTCTGCGTTCAGTAGGTATTAAGATTAACACGGACGGGAATAAATTTGTAGGAGAGAATTTGTCACTTGATGCACTTGTTCATTACTACTCAGTTTACAAAGTCTGAAGGGATGATTGCTTTTGATCAAACTTGCTTTCTAACAGTCCTGTCCTTTTGAATGTGTCAGGACTGGCCTTTACCAGCTGACCAGAAACCACTTCCCTTGATGGTAGTTTGAGTATATCATGAAAGCATAACTTACATTATTGTTCTTGTCTTAGGATTTATCGGGGAGCTCTGTGGATCCTTGGAGAATACTGCAGCACAAAGGAAGATATACAAAGTGTAATGACAGAAGTTCGCAGATCGCTTGGAGAGGTGTGTTTACTTCGTTACACTTGGTGGTTTTTCTTAGTATTATGCAGTGTGTATTCTAAAAAAAATATGGTTTTAAAAACTCAAGATGTGACAGGGTTTTGAGCACTTGTGATACACAATGGTGTGTGTACAAGAAATCTAATGTAAAAACTAATTAAGGTTTTGCATTCGTTATTAATTTTTTAATGTAGCATACCTGTAGCTAGCGTCTACTGAGAGATGAGTAGCTCCTTGTTTCAGAGAATTCTGGCAGCTTTAAATACAACTCAGTTGTATGCACTAAGGAAGAGTGCTTTAAGTCTGGGTTCTGAGATCCAAGATAGGAGCTTTATTGCATGGGTAGGAGCCTTCTGTGTATATTTCAACATCTGCCTCTCTCTTCAATAGCCTTGAGAGAATTTGAACTGTAACTGACCTCTTACCTGTAAAAACCTTAACAATGCAGATTGAATTTTATTAAAATCTTCTTTAGAGCAAAAGTATTTTTTATTTTAGCTGTAGCAGTTGTTTCTTGCTCATTTCTAGATCCCAATTGTAGAATCTGAAATCAAGAAAGAAACTGGTGAGCTAAAACCTGAAGAAGAAGTGTCTGTGGGTCCAGCCCAAAAACTGGTGACAGAGATGGGCACTTATGCCACACAGAGTGCTCTCAGTAGTTCCCGACCTACCAAAAAAGAAGAAGACAGGTACTGTATTTAAGATTTCATAGTTCATAGTTTATGTACGAAGTCCATCATAACCTTAATTGAACACAAAGATGTTGCCTTTAGATTAACTTTTTTTCCTTAGTATCACCTTACACTATTTAATACTTGAAATAGTTTATTGGTAGCTAGAACAATTGCTCTGTTTCCTTAATCAGTGCAAGTGAGCTACTTCATCTTGACTAGTCATTATAATTTCAGAGCTACAATGAAATTGTTATACATTACACTTTTCACTTCATCCCTATTCTGTGTGGAAGTGGCTGTGTGATTTGTGAATATCTCTGTATCTGGAAGATTCCTTCTGAAGAGGGGAGAAGACTTCCTGAGACTTTCCAAACTTGTTTTGTTTATACAGTATGGATGTGAAGGTAGGAAAATGGATTGGATTTGGAGAAGGCTGAGGTTCTTGTTCTTAGTGACTTCTTTGCCTCAGTCATGACTAGAAAATGCTCTGACCACACCACCCAAGTCTTGGAAGGCAGAGGCGCAGGGACTGGGGGAATGAAGACCTTGAGCCCACTGTAGGTCCTGGTTTGAGACCATCTTAAGAACCTGAACGTGCACAAGTCCATGGGACCTGATGGAATCCATTTGTGGGTCCTGAAGGAGCTGGCAGATGAAGTTCTAAGCTACTGTCCATCATATTTGAAAAATCATGGCAGTCAGGTGAAGCTCCCAACGACTGGAAAAAGGGAAATATAACCCCCATTTT
>JAOEHX010028293.1:0-10504 GCA_025448015.1 Bolborhynchus lineola | reverse complement strand
TGTTCTTGGGGTTGGTTTGTTTTGTTTTAATTAAGGTAAGACTAACATTAAGAAAAAAATCTGAGGACTAACTACTTAAAATCTTTGGATGCTTGTTAATTCATGAATATTTAATCAGAACTTGCGCAATAACTTATTAAATCTGAAAAAAAAAAAAAAAAAAAGGAAGGTTTATTTATGCTTTATAACTGAGGTTTTATCCGATTTCCAATTAGACCAGCAAACTATTGCCTCTGAAACAACATTACCTATTCACATTTTACATATGGATCCAATCTGCACAGCATTTTTGGTGTCTGCTTGAGCTTGCTATTTCATGTCCCTTTCCTGATTTCCAGAATTTTCCTGTTTTCTGACTATGCAGTGAGGACTGCAAGCGTAAAGTGTGCATAAAGTGTACACACAGAAATCACAGACAATATGCACACAAAACTTAAAGACTACATTTCAGTATTTTGTATTACATATTTATCCTAATAACTTCAAAGATTTACATTCTGATAAAAATAATGGGTGCCCCATTTTATCAATTCATGATTGTTACAGCCCATCAGGTTCATACTTTTAATGTGATCAATTTTTCAAATCAACGTGAAATTTGAAAAGATGCCATTATTTGCTTTCAATGAATAAAATATTCCAAATTACTCAGTAAGCATTTCAATCTGTTTTCAGTTAATCACAGATAGCCTGATCACAGCTTCTCAACAGTGAATTACCTATATTAGTAGTCATACTGTACAAGAAAACATTTAAGGCACTTAAGTTTTAAAACTTCAAAACTATACCTGAAACTTAAAATTGCATTTCACTGCATTGCTGAATGAGATCTGATTACCTCAGAAACAGCATAACTCTTAAGTTAATTTTTTCCCTTGATCAACTAAAGAGACAATCGTAGAGCTTACTTTGAGTAGATAAAGGCTTATATAATTTTAGGAAAGACTTCAAAAACCAAGATAACTTCTACTTAATTCCTGGTGTTATAAAGAAAAAAGCTATACTTCTTATTTTCCCAGATGTAATTATAATTCAGTGTGTAAGTGACATTCAGATTCAAAATCTCTGCATCTATGGTGTATGTATAACAATTCTGTATCCACTTGATACTCTTCACCTTTTAAGGATTTTTTTGCACTGGCTTGTATATGATTGTACCACTCCAACACATAATGCTCCAGTATACAAATTAATATGGCTGTGTAGTTTACCCTAGTTTTACAAACACAAGAAGTCATCTACCTCTAAGAATTTCACAATTTTTTCGCATTTCAACAGAAAGCTTAATACATGCTAATGCGGACACATACCTGCTGTAACACAGATAATGCATAATCATTTAAGAGGAAAGGTGCTGTATTAAAGCATTAAATCAGGAAGAAAAAAATGGTCATCTAAACCAATCTACTCTCTGACCAGTTTTGTTTGGTTTAGGGTTTTTTTTGTAAAGCACAAAATAGTGTCGTCTGAGGGCACTATTATGATTTCATCTGATAAGAAAATAAAATTTAAAATTAGTGAGTTAACCTAAAAAGAAAACTGGCAAAGTACAGAATAACACCAGTAAACCAGTGACACCAACATCACTGTTACTATGTAAGTACTGAAATGTGCATTTTAAATTTCTCAAAAAGAGAAAATACATTCATCTTCAACTGCACAACATATCCTAACAACCTCTTGATTTTTAAGAGTGCTCAGACCACTAGTTTCTCCCCTCCTCCTATCTTTGGCAGCAGAGGATCTAAAAGATACTAAGATCAGGATATTCTTTTTAGTAGTTCTGCTTGACTTTTCTTCACTATGAAATAGCCACATATGCCACTAAAATTAAAAATGTCAGAACACCCAAAGAACTTGTACAGACTAAGTGGAGCGAATAATGTCACTAGGAAGAATCTTCAAGGAGAAACATAAGGCTAGTTACAATTAAGAAAGTCCTGCACTATGATATTCTCTTTGCCATTGTAAAGTTTCTGTTAATGTGAATGAACATAGTACAGCATCAGGGCAGAAATAAGCTTTTACCATTTTTGTTCAAATAAACAGCTTCAAATTTAAAGAAGTATCCTGCCTTTACAATTTTTAGATCAATCTCTCATCTATACAACTCAATGGCTTCATAGCACATGCTCACTAGTGAAAGCTCAGCACTTGAAAGGAAAACGTGACTAATGTAAAACTCAAAGAATAAACAATAGCTGTCAACTGGGGGAAAAAAGATCCTTTTGTTACCTGAATTAACAACAAAACCAGTCTTAGTTACTCTTGATGACTCCTGATACTCTGAATATGTTTTTAAATTATTTTTGCTCAACTCCCTTTATCAAGAAACAATAAAGCCACCTTAGTATTATGTAAGTTTAAACACACTACTGAAAATACAAAGAATTAAATTTGCTATCCATTTTTACCAGCTTCAAATCAAATGACCCGATGATTTGAGCTAGAGGAACATGAATTAAGAAAATACGTACTTTTGAGTGTTGACTGGCTTAAAGTATCCTTTCATGCTATCAAAACAGCTGTCATTGTATTTTGAGAGTTCTGCAATAAATTGGTTTATTTTATAAATACCTTCTACAGATAGTTTATTGATAGATTTCCAACTGTGCTTAAGCAATGCCTGTGCATGCCACACTACAGGCTTGATTATAGCATTCCCACCTTGCCTTATTTAGGGTAAGAGTACTTTTAACTTCATAAATAGTCATTTAAATCACAGAAATGGCTGGAAGAATAGTATAGTACTCTACTTAAGCAAAGGAATCTAACAGAATCTAATCCCTTGAGTTTGTAATAACATGAACCACTACAAATAAAAATTAAAGCGTACCGGTATTTCACAGAAAAAGGCTTCAGCAAAGAAATCATGTCCTTAGAGCAAATGAAGGCTATGTTTCGTCTTTGTACTCTTTAAGGATGTAGCATTCTGCTCAAACACAGTTTGGTGTAAGGTCAGAATTACAGGCTGTTTAAAAAGGTAATAAATACATCAAACAAGTTACTAATGCATAAGTTTTTCAAGTAAATGTGTATGCCTAAATATATAGTATTGCCTGCAAAGCTACCAGAAATACTTGTAAAAATGTGTGTTACTTATGCAAATAGTAGATCAGCTTTCTTCTGTTGCTAGAATTGACACCTTTCATCACTAGAGCAAGCTTTAACAGGCATAAGCCAGAACTGCTGCCCCCAAAACTCTGGCCCCAAACTTCTTTCAGTCCCGATTTCACTCTTTCCTTTGCATCAGCAACAATTCCATGCCACTACAGTGAACCACATCAAAGAACTGATCTGGATCACAGGACAGCTCCTTTCAGTGCATGTGCTGGTTTACAGGTGCTTAACCTACAAAACTAAGTCCCTTCCAAATTTCTGAATATGGCTATTCTGCACACTACATTAAATAAAATAAGAAATGGAAAAGTGCTAGCTGTAAACACAATGCAACTGAAGACTGTACAACAAATTTTTATTCTACAAAAATAAAATACTTGTTAGAAATTGATGGTGTAACACATATGTACAGTAGCCAATTTATTAACGCTTAAAAGATATCAACAAATATGAAAAAAATCAGTAAATCATACATTGCTTTATACCACTACCAATCAAATTGTTTAACATCTCTCACCTGGTAATTTACCTAAAGCACCATACTATGAGCAATTTAGCATGCTGCCAGTCCCAGTTTAGAAGAAGAAAAACAGATTAACTTTCACTTTTAAAGAGGCAATTAACAAAATGTTTGAAAAGTAAAAGCTACTGCCAATATGTGTTTAATTCTGAGTATTTATATGGTCTATGACTTGAGCCTTTTCAAACTGCACATATTAAAATAAAATCCCTTAAGTTCATAGAATATCCTCATGGCTATTTTGTGCATTTGGACTTTCAAACAACCACCTCTGCCTGACCAGAATACTACCAGTAAGTGGTGCAGCAGCATCAGTCAAGTTCTTTGAACCAGTGTCTGCCCATGAAGGTACTTTTACCTTAAACATTGTTCATCTCATCTCCTGAGACATGTTCTGGTAATAAACACATCAGCAAGGTCTATTAAGAAGCAACAGTTACTTAACGCACACCTTGCTACATCCTAATGACTACTACTTGCACAGTAGATAAAGAATCATTCATTAAAGTCCACGCTTTCAAAGAGCTCCCTTCATTAAGCTGACAGTTTGTTTACTATCCAGAATAAAAAGTCCTTGTAATTGAAAAACTGAATCATGACACACCATGAAAAAATACCCTACCTCCCAGAGGCAGAGGACAACACAGGCATGCATAATGCGCTTCTACGTTCAAAGGCATGCTTATGACACGTGACATTCTCATACTTTCATCCCTTTGGGGGAAGCAGAAGGGGAATTAAAACTTGCACATTAAAGCTTTAATGTTAAAGATCAAAATTCTAATCTGAGCTAAAAATGTTTCTTCTACCAAAGGGGCATTAATGTAACAGAATCTACAATTGGATCCTATTATGCAAGAGAAAAAACAACCTTCTCAAAACAGTGAAAAGACGCTTTCAGACACGTATTTTAACAAATACTATGTTGAAAAAGTTGGTGAAATGCACTTGAGCGGAACAAATTGAAAATCTGACATCATCCTATAGACAAATCTTTCACCATCAATTTAAGAGAATACACAAGCAGCAAAGTAGGTGAAACAGGAGAGAATGGAACTACTAATTTACCTAAGCAGCCAATTCATCTCAACAATTTAACAAGAGGTTCTACTCCAATATTAAGCCATCAAAACACAAAGCCCCCCTTATTTCTGTTAAAAACATGTAGGGTTTTTTAGACCAACAACAGCTTTTTACTTTTCGTGCAACATTTCTGGACTTTGAGTCACTAAAAAGAAACAACCACAAAGTAGTTGAATGCTACCACTAGCTATCCAGAATACCAAATTTGTTACAAAATAAGACAATGCAATATCTGCTTTAGTTTTGGCTTCATGCATACCTGCATTTTAAAAAGTAAGCTAAAATCCTACTGTATACTCTTACAGTATATCATGTTCCACCTTCTAGAAGTAGTAAGAACACTGTAACAATGAGCATGAGAAAGTAAATATAAACTTGACAGTACTGCAGCAAAGTTTTGTTCTCTCACTACGTATAGAAGGTGAAAGGGAAATTTTTACAACCTAGTTTGATTTCAGTTTTATTGAACTGTCTACAATATTCTGTGCGTGAGTGCACATACACAGGCACGCACAGAAAAAGTGGTATCTACAAACAGTTTACACAAATACTTACATACATATTATTTACACAAACTAATGTCACTGCATGATTTTCAATGTAAAAACCATATGCTTCTTGCACATATAACTGTTGCATTGGTCTTACAAAAGTAATATAAACCTTTTGCAACAACTAAGAACATATCATAGCTGATTCCAAGTTTTTAGAGCTTGCAGTTTTTAAAAAAAATACAATACCTAGAACACTGTTATCAAACAAATATGCTTTATTGGCATCTAAAAACAAAATGCACCCAACATTAAAATGCACTTTTTCATTTCTTTTTTAAACCCACTGCAGTACGAGGAACAAATCACAAACACTTACTTTAGAGAAAACAGAGACTATAGTGTCGATTTTACAAAATCACTTTTAATCTCTGTATTATGCTCCTTTAATAACATGGGCCATTCCTTTTTCTGCCGAATTGTAGGAACATAAAATATCCCAGCTTTGTCTATAGTTTAAAATTCTGCAGCAGCCTAAAAACACGGACAAGATACACCAGCACCTGTTTTCAAGTATAACAATTTCAATAGCCAACCTAAGGGTAGTATCTAAAAAATTCCATTTTCTTCCATAGGAAGTCTTTGTTTGACAAGCTGTTATTTTTCTTTGTGAAATTAAAAGCAAGTGGGGGCAAGTTTATGCTTTACCAGAGAAATAATTAAAATAAAAAAAAAAAGTTTACCTACCATGTTCAAATTAAGAACAGTGTTCTATACAAGTCAGTTGTACAGTTATTTAAGTGAAAGATGAACATGAACATCAGATTAACTTAATTCTGGCAGACAAAAGTGAACTGCTACGGTCCAGTCAGCCATTTATCTATTACAGAGAGATGACAACTTTACAAAAGGTATCTTTTACCTACTGAGTGATGATTATGTCCCCTCAGTTTCTGTGCTTTCTACCACTGGTTCACTCTCTATATCAGCTTCTGTGTCACTCTTCTCTTTGTTTATCTCGACGGAAGATGTCAGTTTTTCATAAAGTTCAGGATCATCCTGCACCTGTGCAGTTGGCGGCTGACTTTCTGTCTCTGTATTTTCACCATTTACCTGGGGTAGATTATCAACTTTGCGCTGGGAAGTGGCCCCATCAAAATATTCAAAAACCCGTGGATGTGGAGGGGGGATCCAGTTGTTTGACATTCTGTCTCTTCCAAACCTGTTCCCATTAACTTCTCTGCAAAAATTAAAATCTCTGTCATCCCTATCCCTCTGTCTTTCCCAGGGTCTTCTGCGGTCATCAAAATCTCTGTGAGCATCCTGTTCAAATCCTCTGTTCCAATTGGGACCACTTCTACTATCAAATCTATAGTTTACATGCCGAAACCTCTCTCTGTCTTCATGGAAGCCTTTAGGGCCACCATAAATAGGGAAGGCATGGTGCTCTCTTTCATCATAATCCCCTCTCTGTCCCCAGTGCTTGTCTGAATTGAAACCAAAATGCTCTCTTCGACCAAGGTTATCAACACCTGGTCTTCCAAAATTTTCTCTCATTTCTACATGTGGTCTTGCAAAGTGTTCTCTTCCATCTAGTGGAGGCCTTCCTATACTCTCTCTTGGATCAACTGGTGGTCGCCCAACGGAATCTCTGACATCCACTGGAGATGGCCTGTTAAGATTATCTCTGTTTTCCACTGGAGGAAAGCGATAATCTCTGTCTCCTTCCTGCTGAATGTTATCACCTCCAAGTGGTAGTCTTTTCTCTGGATTAGAAATGTTGTCGATATTTTGTCTTCCTGGTGTTCCAAAAGGTCTTTCTGTTTGATTAAAAATATCTCCTGGAGGAAAAGGACCTCGAGGTGGTGGGTGAAGAGATGGATCAAGGATTGCTGGAGGAGGAATACTACGCTGTGGCGGCATTCCTGGTTGCATTAATGGAAACCTTGGTCCAGGTGAATGGGGCATTAGGCCTGGACGGATATCTATAAGAGGCATTCCTGGCATCCTTTGACTACTAATATTTAAATGAGGCATATTTGGAACCCCAGCTGGATGTTGCATTGCCAGAAGTCCAGAACTATTTGAAATATTTGGTGGTGGCACACCCATCGGTCCAGAACTACTTGAAACATTGGGTGGTGGCATTATGAGGAGCCCAGAGTTGCTAGAGACACTCGGTGGCTGTATTCCTGCCAGAATGCCTGAGCTGCTTGAGACACTGGGTGGCTGCATTCCTGTCAGAAGGCCAGGGCTGCTTGAGACATTGGGTGGATGCACTCCTGCTATAAGCCCTGAGCTACTTGAGACATTTGGTGGTTGCACTCCAGCCATAAGTCCGGAGCTACTTGAGACGCTGGTTGGCTGAACTCCGCCGGCAAGAGAAGAGCTACTGGAGACAGCTGGCAGCTGCACTCCTCCTGCAAGACCAGAACTACTTGAAACAGTTGGTGGTTGCACTCCTGCAAGTCCAGAGCTGCTTGAAACACTGGGTGGCTGTACTCCTCCTGCAAGTCCAGAGCTACTTGAGACACTGGTTGGTTGCCCTTCTCCAGTAAGGCCAGAACTGCTCGAGACACTGGATGGCTGCACTCCTCCAACAAGTCCAGAGCTACTTGAAACATCATTTTGCACTAAAATGCAGCAACAAGAAGAAGAGTTAAAAAAATGCCAGTGCAACACATAGCATTCAAAACAAAATACAGCTTGAATTCAGTTAATGCATTCAGCGAGGATACTGATGACAAGATCTATCTCAGTTTCTATAGTGAACATACATGACTTTAATCACATTGGTGATAAATGGACATTATGACACAGAAATTAAAAATCTCTATATATTAAAGAATGTAGAGCAGCTTAACATCCACAAACTCCACAGCCATCACCCAATTTATGCAAGGCAAGTATTAAAATCTTTGGTGTAAAGCTATAAATGTTATACTATCCTACCCTCTCCTGCTCCTTTTTAAGAAGTTTTCTAAAGGGCTCTCGGTCTCAGCTTTACTTCTTGAGTGTACAAAGAAAACAACTCCAAGCTGCTAGAAATCAATGATCAGATGATGACAAAGATGGCTCCCACCACTCCTCCAACTTAACTGAAAATGATACCCAGCCTAAAACTTCCTACTCTGTAGTTACTAGGACAATGGACTACAATTTGCAAAGAAACACCTCGGAAGGATATTTCCTACATGTGATCATATCAGAGAATAGAAGACATTTCTTACCAGATCTATTGTTTTCACTAGAAGAAATCTGAAGGTCTGCAAGATGTGATCCCTTTTCTTCCGATTCTGGTTTGTTGATTGGCAGAGGATTAAAAACACTTCCAGCAGATAACGTTGGAGTAGCTAGATTGCTAGTAACTGTGCCAACTGGTAGAACAAGGCTAGTAAAAGGAACATCCTTCATCGTCTCTTGTGCAATTGGTAATGGAGGCTGTACCAAAGCTGCAGAAAAATAACACAAGTGTATCACAATAATCACAGATTCAAGCCTTCAAGGTTAGCTTGGCAGAGGTCAGGCTGATACATCAAAATAAGTGAAATTAATAACCCTAAGTAACATTTTTTATAATAATTTCTTATCCTCAAACAGTACTTTAATATGTATTTCTTTTTGTAGAGACCATGAACTGCAGCAACCTAAGCAATATTACAGATAGTTTTAAACATTAAATGAATACATTTAGTTAAGAGGTTAAAAAAATAAATTATTATAAACTATTCAGTGACTAACATCAAATAGCTCAATAACAGTTACATCTTTTACAGACAGGTTCCCCACTTGAACTCCAGGGTATCATTTTTCCATCAACTTGAAAAGCTCTGTAAATCTTTTTCTCAATGTCTGCTTAAACCAGCTAAACACTAAGTTGTGTTGCTATTTTCCATTACACAGGATTATCTTGCTTTTGATTAAATAACAAGCAGTATATTAAAAAAATCAGCTTTTCATAACATACAATTATTAGAAGACTCAAACTTACGTGTTGGAACAACTGGTGGAACAACAGGTGGTGGGACAACAGGAGGTGGAACCACAGGTGGAACTGGGGGAGGCATATAACCTAAATGGAAAAAAATGACAAATTATTACAAGGAAAGCAAAAAAAGTTTTGCAGTAAAAGCTTCCCCATATTATTCACCCCAGAAAGCTGCATCACTGAAGAATAATAAATAACAAACGTATAGGAAGAAATATGTGGCTCTCATTTTCAAAAGCAACCCAATCTTCACTAAAGATGATCTGCATGTCCATCTTTAGAAGTTATCTCTGCCAGCAGTATCCAAAGATGAAAATTAAGAGTTTCAAAATTTTCAAAAGGATGATGATCTTAAAGATTTTTAAATTTTCATTTTGATCAAAAAAATAAATTGCTGCAACTCCTATTCTCAACAGAGTAATTACTAAAGTAAAAATAATACCAAGTTAGACATAAATAATTTTAATCTAGTACAAAATCTAAGATTCAAAGGTCAACTGGCTTAAAGAGTAACCAGTAGCTGACGAAAAACTATACAAAGCATGGCAGATACGGAAGCACACAAACTAAGTATACTCATTACATACTCAACTTAATTTTTACTAACTTACCTGGAGGCGGCTGTGAAGGGTTGAAACTCGCACGCAAGAAGGGTGGAGGAGGAATTGCGCTATAACCAGGAGGAGGGACAGACATTGTGACAGGAAATGCAGGTGGAACCAAGCTAACAGCAGGCACGGCTGGAGCTACTGGAATCTTTTTCCATGGAAAGAAAAAAAAAGCAATTTCAGTACTTCCTATAAAAACGAAAACTGATTTCATTGCTATTCATGTTAAACACTACACGTACTAAAGGTGTACCAACACCCCAAAGTCCTTCTCTGCAGAGCTGCTCTGCATCTTTTCTCTGCCCAACCTGTAGCTGTGCCTGGGATTGCCCTGACCCAGGTATAGGACCTTGCACTTGGCATGGTTAAACTTCATCAGGTTGGCATCAGCCCTCCTCACAAATGTGTCAAGGTCTCTCTGGATGACATTCCTTCTCCCCAGCATATCAACCAAACCACCCAGCTTGGTGTCACTGGCAAACTTGTTGAGGGTGCACTCAATCCCACTGCCCATGTCACCAACAAAGATGTTGAACAAGACGGGTCCCCACACCGATCCCTGAGGGACACCATTCGTTACTGGTCTCCATCTGGGCACTGAGCCATTGAGCACAACCCTTTGTGTGCGGCCATCCAGCCAGTTCTTTATCCACTGAGTGGTCCACCTATCAAATTGATGTCTCTCCAACTTAGA
>JAOEHX010028292.1:0-13038 GCA_025448015.1 Bolborhynchus lineola | reverse complement strand
TAAAAAAGCAAACTGATAAACAAAAATACTGTCCACTAATGTAAATATTTGTCCCTGTCCCCCTTTGAAATTTCATATTATTTAGCATATGTTTTATTTTACTTTATAAAATACTTACAAGAACAGGACAGATCAGACACTTATCAACCCTCAGATTAAAAGCATTCAGAATATGAATCTCATTCCTTCTCCAAAAGGAAGAATTTTTAATAACCAAGTATTAAAAATCCCTGGACTTACTCATCACTGATAGCTGAACCACCAACACATTTCTGCTTTAACCATTTTACTTTCGTCTCTCTTACTGCACTGTGGATTGTACAGACAGACTCCTGTCTTTGCTATAATCATTTAGGTTCTGGACAACTGTGGAAGCCAATGTAGTTCTCTGGTTTCTGAGATCTTAAAGCTATTCCCTTGTAATTGGCAATAACATTTCTGAGGTAAATCATACGAAAAAAATCTCACAAAATTAGAGGATATTAGCAGTTATATTGTGACCTAAGTGTGGTTATATTGTGACCTAAGTCCATTGTATTCAGATGGACTTAGGTCACACTTAGACATGAGAATCTGGTCTAGAAGTCACTGAAAGGTCCTGGCTCTGCATTGCATCATTTACTGTTTTACCCCTGTGATTACAAAATTGCACAAGAAATTTATGTTTGCTCTTTAATGTCTCTTTGGCAATGACTGCAAAGCATAAACAGCTTTTGTCTCTTCTTTCATTACTGACATTTTCAGTCATAAAGACAGGATAGAGTAGAGAACTCAGTACTTAATTAGGCAACCAAAGGGGAATATATTTTCAAGTGTTTCTTGTTTGAAATATGGGTTATCTACAAATTCCTAAACCTATGACTCCATTTTGTTCCCAACCTGCAGATCTTTAAAACTGAAAGAATGGGGTTTTAAAAGCTTATCCACTCACATTTTATGGGGGCTTAGCTAACTGTGAAAGTACCATTTGATTTAATGATTGAACTTTTGCAAGGTGACATGAAGGATTTTCTCCTGCCTGCTTCTACAAGAGATGCCAAACACTCGCCAGCAATCAGGAACCACAGGTGGTCAGATGCTCAGTCTTCATGTAGATCACTTCAGTAGCAGCAGGGCTGCTCCCTGTATTCCTGCAAGTGACAGCCTTTTCTGGAGGTTTCAGCTTGAAATACTTGTGAATACTCTATTGTTAGCATTAGTAGGAGTTTAAGACACCTGGATATTATTACATTCAGTATCATTTAAATAAACAAAAGCTGTATCCCATTAAAAAATTAATTATGCAAATATTTTATAACCATCCTTGGGGACTCTTGAGTTAGAAGTCAATGCCTATAGGAAACATTTCCTTCCAAGACCAAAATGTGCAAATCATGATTTTATGGCAGCATGTGGGAGGCTGTTGGTAAAGTAGCAGATGCACGTTAAAAATCCAATATGGGCTGGAGGAAAACAGTTATTATTTCCCATAGAATAATTTATCCTATGCTCCTAGCCAGAATATCCACAGGGATATTACTCATTCACCAAGGAAATGGGAGCTATATTCATACTATAAATCCATACTACCCACATTATACAAGGCAGAACCTAGGATGGGCTCTTGTTTGAGTGCATCCTGATGTCTTTGAAGACCCACAGACTTCTCATCTTTCAGGACAAAAAACAGATAATCACTCATGCCTTTTGTTCTACACACAAAAGCAGCTTTACCAGCTCTTTACTGCTTAAGCACATTTCCTCAGGTGCTCTTTTGTGCAATATATTGCTGAATCTGGGATTCTGAAAATAGGGTATGCTAAAAAGAGCCAATGTATTTGCCCCAAGGAAAAATTTACCTTTTCTTTCTCCCATGCACAAAGCTGGAGAAAAAGAAGAAGAAAAAAAAAAAAAAAACACCAAAAAAAAATCCAAACGAAAAAAATCTTTATCCAGTGTGCTAGAAGATCAAAACCTAACCACAATCATGAAGCCAGCTGATATTTTGGCCTGGTCTGAACTCAGATTTAACAGCAGTAAGAATAGTTGACCATTTAGTCATACCCACAATAAACTTTCATGAGTGTCTTAATTCAAAATTAAACCAGGTATGATCCTAAGAGCCACAGCTCACTCTACTGTGGATAGATATGGCTTTTAACATGCCAAAAGTTTCATCAAACTCATAAATATTTTAAATTTTAAAAAAGCTTGGGCAGTAAACTTGTGCCTGTTGACCAGTTAAGTCAAAATCACCAAGATCATTGTGATTCTGTTATGCCAGAGTTGAAAAGGGTATCAGGCTGCTGAGTAAACAGTTTCCCGGTCCCTCCTACCTGCACACTTGTTTCCTGTACTTATTCTCAGTTTTATTTCTTCTTTCATCCCAGCACCCACATTTGAATCAGCCCACCCACTTTTCATCTGCCAAGCTATCATCCTTTACTCCTCAAGACATACAGCTATTTGGCAAAGACTCCCAACACTGCTTTCCAAAGATACTCCCATCCTTCCCTCTTTGAAAAGTGAGCCAATATCATGTATGTATTTACAAATGCTGTAGTAGAAAGCTTAGGGCAGCAGCTCCAAATGGAATAAAACTGTATCCATGCAAGAATGAATAATAAATGTGAACATGCAGTGTTGCCTAGAGTGCCATCATTTTTATCACCTATATCCCTCCTCAGAGAGCCTGTTCTAGCTGGGTGTTTGTCATGTATATAATATGGAGCATGAAAGACAGAAAATAAAACTGCATTTGAAAAAGGACAGAGATTTGGAAGCCAAGACAGATGGGTTGTGCACCTGATGCTGCACTCTGCATTGGTATTGTTTTTTTGTGAAGAAGATCAATTTAGCTTGGCATCAGCTTCTTATGATACATTTGCTTCATCAGAAGATAACTGAGAAGGAAGAGGAAAATCCTCAGACTCTTAACTCCTCAGAATTTTTAACATAGTTAAGGCTCAAAAGCAAAGGAATACACTGGAAGAAGAAAAAGCAGAGTTAATACCAGAGAGAAAAGAGCTTTGCTGAAGGTACCTTTACTACCATGATTTTTGGGAAACAGGAGAATGCGAGGTCCTCGTTGTCTGAAGAGTGACGGAATCATTTTGCAAATTTGAAACTCAAACTACTAGTCTCCAGTGAGACAGTAAACAGAAAATACACCAGATACCCTTCTCAAAAGTGAAAGTAAGCATTTATAATAAGGCCTCAATTTCAACAATCAAGGACCTAGTATATATAAAATCATTAGCTTTATTCTGTATACCATTTCCCTTCAAGTTTTCTTCAATAAAACAGGATAAAGAAAGACTATTTGAAAAATAGACAACAAAGCACTTGTTTCCTCTTGCTACAGATCTCATTCTCAGTCAAGAAAAATTAAAATTAAATCATGATATAAAACATGAGAATACGTTGCCCATACAAAGATAGTTCACATGGTATACCATTGTGAGAAATAGGAATAAAAATGAAGCAAGCAATGACAGATGATTGCATTCAGTTAACACATCGAGTAGTTTTACCAGTTTCTTCTCTGACTTTGTATCTCATCCTATCTGCTAATTATAAAGTCTCCATGGCAAGCCATCCCTCTGTAAAGAAATATCACACATGAATAGCGCTGTATAAGCAATAGTTCAGCAACAAGTCTAAGAGTTTGCCAAGTACCCGTTAATTAATCTTGAGTTCTTCATGGTAAGGAATTCATAAGTCTCCTGTTAATACTGCCATACAAAATGTGCTAACCCTACTGAAAGTCACCTTCCACAGGCCATCCAATGAAGTCAATTAGCACAATCACAGACAAATCCAATTCCCAAAATTACCTTTTACAAGTGTTCACTCTTATAAAGAGTCATTTTTCAAGAGGCCTTGGTCTTCTGGATCTCTCAAGTAACTGAGAGTCAACTCTGCAGCTGACTTCAAGAAAGTCACAAAGAAAGAAACTGAGAAGATCCTACACATTCAACTGTAGGTGACAATATTTCCATATATTCTTCTGACAATACAGAGGGCATCCTTGACTAAAGCTCTATGTCTGAAGAAGTTCCTTTAATTTGGTAAATAAGGAACTAGCTCATGGCATGTTCCATTCACACTGTACAAGACACTCAGGGCTTTTCTCTCTCCCCTCATGTTGTTCAGTTTCAATTAATGATTTAAAAGTAATTAAATTCAATAAACCATGACAGATTAAATAAAACTAATCAAAGTAAATAAATTACTGGTTTCACACACATCTATTGTTTTGGGCAACAGAACAAAAGGAACTAGATGATAAGAGTAAAAAAAAGTTAATAAAGTAAGAGGAAAAAAACCCTTTAGCAGTTGAGACACGTTACAACTGACTAAGATTAACTTCTCTGCCTGGTCTGCTGCAAAAAATACTCTGTATCAGCTAACAAGACAATCTAATGAGAACTATCAGGGGACTGTTATAACAAGATTAGGAGAGGGACCAGTAGCAAGGCTGTTTCTGCACAATCAAGAAAAGGATTTGTATTTAATTAATAGCATTTATCTCAATGGTCCATTCACAGGAATGGACTGATAAAGGCTACCAGTCTCTTCAAACAATTGGTCAGTTAACCTCACAGATAGTTTAAAAAGAATAAATCCAGGATATCCCTTTGTTAATTACTGTGATGATATGTTAGAACCAGAATTTGGTTGGCACTAACCCCCTTCTGCTCTCCTCCCAAATAATCCTTACTCAGGACAAAACACATGCATACAGTCAATGTGTTCATGTGTATAGCTCAAGCCAATGGACCAAAGACTTCAGGGTTTCTCCTGAATCTGAGCCGTAATGATCACAGCATGCTCACGAAGCAATGCCAAAAAGTGGCAGCCCCATTTGTACAATGGGTTCAATGAAGCATGGGGATTAACTGCTAAAGCCTGAAGATAGGTGCCTGACAGTAATAAAAATTTTTTTGTAGTAATAAGGTTAGGAGACTCCTAGGAGAAGTAAATGCCACAGAAGGATTAGTTTCAGTACTGGAATAAAATGTCACAAGTCTCTGCCTCCAGACCTGCATTTAAATCATACTTCTAGTAATTCTTTTCTATTATTTTTCTTATTGCACCCTGAAAGACACTGGCAAGTTCTTTAAAAATACTTCACATGTAAGTACAGAATGAGAAATGTTGAAATATTTAAAGAGCAAGTACCTACACACTTCTGAAGATTCCCTGAACTTGAGCAATTTAAAAAAAGCACCATTCTGTACACCTGACTGATCTAAAAGTAAGAGAGACTATTGTACTCACCTCCAGCTACAAGGACAATAAAAGTACAGTGCTCTTTCATTCATATTTGTTCAGAACAACTGAACAGGCCTGCTTCAGTGTGAACCTCAGGCTCTGTAAGAACCTGAGAGCAGTCATCACCCAGGCAAAAACCATCTTGCTTCCCTTCCCACCCGACCTTGGGCAAAAATAACAATCAATCTGCCAGGTACTCCAAAACCAAAATGCCCAGTACAAAATCCGCCTGTTGCTTATCTCTGCTGAAACTTTCAGGTGTATTGTCACTCCCACTGTCATCTTATTTGTTAAGTTACTTAAAATCATTGTAACTAAGACCTGATTGGCATATAAAGCTTTCTGATAATACTGAAGCCTCTAAGCCTATTCACTACACAGACCAAAACTACATTAATTCTTGCTGTCTCTTAAACATTCACTATTAACATTGTTCTCTCTAGTTTTAGACTTTTGTAATATGGCTGACAGGCTTGGTGCAAGGCTCATGGCTACGTCAGATCTTTTTCAGGCAAGAACCTCCTACAAGATCATTCCTTCACATTCTCACGTTACTCCATGTGCCTTCCAAGGGTTCTGATTCACTTCAAATTCTTTCACAACAGTAACTCCAAGGGGCAGCTGAGTAGCAGCAGCACTTTGTATCAACTGCCACACATGTGCCCCATCACACAAAATCATGCTTCAGATATTCTTGGACTAAGCAGTCAAGAAAGATTTTTAGTAAATTGTTCCTGAAAGCTTTTATAAATTAAATTTAAAACTAAAGAAGACCTGATAGAAGCCTTGGTTCCTTGGGCTGACAGCAATAGCTGACCACTCCATGCAATTACATCTTACATCTGACTGAGGCCATACAGACAAAATTGTTCAAGTCTTATTTAGACAAAGGAATTTTGCCAATAGGAACAGGGCCTTACTACAAACATGAATTCAGGGCTAACAACCCACTTCTTATACCCACCATTGTGCTATTCCCTCCACACAGTTTAGTAGCAGTTAAAAGATGCTCAGCCTCATGGCCCTGTGGCTATGAAAGGCACCAGGAGCACAAGGAACCATGAACCAGCTCTCCAGCTGGCAGCTGTTGTTTCTACTGGGCTGCACACCATTAGCATTCCGAACAGAACCTCCCTCAGTTCCTTCTAACATACTATATTGATCAGTGGAGGCTTGTACTCACTGGAGACCTGATTTTACTGTCTTTAATTAATTAATTTCTCTTAGCTCCAGCTAAATAGCTTGACACCTTTTTATTAGATGAAGTAAATCATTTGCAGGCTTAATCCTACACAGTTTTGATAATTAAAAATGTGCTGTTCCAAAGAACTTTGAGTTCATTTAAAGGGATTCTTTTCACCCCCACGTCAGTGAACATTGGAAATCCTATCAGATTTTTTTTCTTGTTTTCAGACTCTCCAGAGCATAAAAAAAAGTTGTTTTGAATCAACCAAGCATTTAATTTAATGGAATTCAAGCTTCTGATGTATGGATTCTGAAAACGGATATAGTCTATAAAAAAAATACTTTAAATGCATACCTTCTATAAGACTTGGCACAGTACTGCAGCAGACATGAAAACTATTGTAACTGAACAATCAGATGCCAGGAAAATACTGCCTGCTTTTCGTTACAGCACCTAGCATTGTCACAGGGAGCCCTTTCCCCTTTTTATAACAGTGCTTGATAATTCTTCTGTAATACAGATATCACTCCATTCAGAAATTGACAGTGTCGATGAAAAGCTATTAGAAGCACAGCAGCAACTAAAACTGATTCAGTCACTTACATGCATCTCATAATGATTCAGTATCTATAAAAGCTAAAATAAGCCTCACAATAATTTATTTTTAGATTAAAAAAAGAAAAAATGTAAAGAAAATGGGAAAGGAATATGTGTGTTAAACTTTCACAGTAAATATCACCTCAGAAAAAACAAACATGTTTTGCACATATGCAATGTTCATTTCCAGAACTGTTACATTGTATAATGCATTCGATTTACAAACAGACAGTACTTGGTCGTCTTGGATTTTTACTGCAATTAAAGCCAATATGATGTACTTGCATGTAAAAAACAAGCACAGACATTTTCACGCTTTATTGTCAATAGATGCATGACTGCCTATAGAGGCTCAACATCTGACAGCACTAACACAGGAAAGGAAAATCTCAAATAGTGTAATTCTGAGCAACCAGAACACACTGCACTTGTCACACTTGTTAACCAGAAGAGTAGAAAAATCCTTTTACATCTTTCCTGAACCTACCACACTACCTAGATTCTTCTTTTATGGTGACCTAATTAACTGTTCAGTTCCATGCTTTCATCACTTGAGTAAATTATGTTGTAAATCTCATCTTGCAAAATACTGCTCTGCTCTTCTTCATTTATGAGAAATAGATTATCCTATTATAATTTTGCAAGTCTTAAGGAAAGAATTCCCACCCAAGTTTGCACATGAACAGGGTTAAGAGCCTTCCTCACCTGCTGCGTCAACAGACTGCAATCAGAAGCTGGCATATATTTCCAGCTAAGTTTAGAAGAAACTTGCCTGATATGTACACTTTACTTTCAAGAAATGCTTGTTTTCTTCAAATTGTTCAACATACTCCACCAAAGACAGTAGCTTTGACTATATAGTAGAATTTGTGGCTTTTTGCTGATGTGGCAATGAACATTGTTGACCTTTCTGAAGGTAAGCTTATCTTTCGTAACTTCTCAGAAAACAACAAAAAGAAAGTCCACTCAAAAGGGAACATCCACCTCCTAACACAGGCTCAGTTAGCTAAGGCTTTATCTGGAACATACTTCCTACTGTGGCAGTAGAAACAGAGACACAGAGACTGCAGGATCAGGAAGTGGGAGCAGCAGAAACACTTCTCGCTTCCCTCTGAGAAATGCAGAGAATACCAGAAGCATCATTAGGCTTGTAACTGGTGTGAACAATTTATGAGCCAAATTTCATTTTCCAGTTTTAAAGATTTTTCTATTTCATGGCAGGTGATTACAGGTACTTATAGTCAAGTTTTCAGGACAGTGATGCCAGCAGTATAAGTAGAATTGCAAAAAGAAAACTAAGAACTGCTGCTTTTTAGAAAAAGAAAGTACAGACAGCATATTACAAGAAGAGTCTGCTGAACAATTATAAAGGTACACAAATAGAACTGGCAGCTGAATGGCAAATTCTGTTTATTGAATTACATGCTAACTATAACTTCCTTTATTAAAACTTTAAAAAAAAAACCCTAAATGTAAATATTTTGTATTAAATATTGGAGAAGAAAGAAAGTAACTGTGCCATTAAAACTGTGCAGAAATCTGAACTTAACAGAAATCTGGTTGTCTTACAAACTTCTCTGCATCTCTGTAGTTAAGGGGACCACCCAAAGAGAGAGAAGTACATTTTCATCACTCCTTTCCAGTACAAACTCGCAATACATTAATTCTAATTTTAATTTCAAACTATCTGTCTTTAAAGTTTATTCTAAGAACATTTACATTATTTTTTCATAGAACTTGAGAAAGAAGGCCATCATATTACTTAAACAGAAGCACAAACGCAATAGCTATTTACACACAAGAACATACCACCAGCAAAACGGGAAACTCCCATCTCACATCACTATCCCCTTACAAGGTCATCAACCACATCAACAATGTAGCAATTCAGGGCACACAAAAAGAATATCTATTTCACAAGCTTGTTTTACCCTTATTTTTTTTTTTTTTTTTTTTTTTTTTTTCACAATTTTAAACATTCACTCCAATTCAGAAGTCATGCAGCATCAGCAAATATTTTAAGAGAAGTAAATCTATTCTCATGGATAAATACTGCACAAAAAGACACTAGGCTTCTCACATACAAGTCCTGAATAAGTCACTGGTACATAGCATTTACAAGGCTTCGATATTAACAAATGTAACTATCTTTCAGGGTGGAGATGACTGAAAACCTGAATTTTGAAATATGTTCATATCTCTCATTGTGGCAAGGATGACGGCTGAAGACGTCTTATTTAGTACTCTGCTGGGCGGGATATGGTTTTGCAAAGTGCCTGAGGAAGAGAGATCAAAAGAAATTCGTGATCCAAGTCTCTGTGACCTTTCTTAGACAGCCAAGGTGCAGTTATCATCTTTTTAAGCTTAACGATGAAGCAATTCAGGATCTGTATTACGAAAATTCCAGAAATATCATTCTGAATAGCTAGATTCACACTAGGAGAAAAGGAATCAATTATTGCTTTTGACAAAAGTAGACGACAGAGGCTGTAGTACCATTCCCTACATAGGATTTAATCATTTAGACTGGGAAAAAAAGAAAGATTACAAGTCCTGGAATATCCCACGCACATTTATCAAACTGCTGGTGCCACAGAAGGGAGGGTTAGTATCTTGCTCAGTCAAGACAGACTAGTCATAAAGCAGTTTTAGATTTTGTCTAAACCCTGCTGACCAGGAAAATCTGAACAGCTGACAAGTAAACATACTTCCAGTGTACAGCTGTACTTCACCAGCTCCCTCAATGATAACTCTGATTTGTGAATATTTGTTTCAGCCATTTCCCTTAATTTTAAAACAAAGTAGAGCTATTACCAAACTAATATTAAAATCAATAGGAAAACCCACACGTAGATACAACTAGTTTTCATAGTGGATATGGTTTCTTAATCAATAAAAAAATGAACAAGAAAAAATAGAAATTTGAAATAGGAACTGGCTGAATGGCAAAGTTCAGAGGGTCATGATCAACAGAGTAGAATCCAGTTGAAGGTCTGTAGTCAACAGTGTACACCAGGGATCAATACTGGGTCCAGTCTTTTTCAACTTGTTTATCAATGAGCTGGATAAAGGGATAGAATGTACCCTTAGGAAGTCTGATGATGGTGCAAAGCTGGGAAGAGTGGCTGACACACTCTAGTGAGGGCACATCTGGAGTGCTGTGTCCAATGCTGGGCTCCTCAGTACAAGAAAAACAAGGAGCTAGAGCAGAGGTCCAGCATAGGGCGACAGGGATGAACACGAGTCTGGAGCATCTCTTTTATGAGGAGAGATTGTGGGAGCTGAGCCTGTTTAGTCTAGAGGAAAGAAGACTGAGAGGATCTCATTAATGCATATCAATATCTCAAAGGCGGGTGCCGAGAGGATGGTGCCAGACTCTTCTCAGTGATGCCCAGCAACAGGATGAGAAGCAATGGCCATAAACTAAAATACAAGATGTTTCACCTCAACATGAGGAAGAACTTCTTTACATTGAGGGTGGCAGAGCACTGAACAAGCTGCCCAGGGAGGTTGTGGAGTCTCCCTCACTGGATACATTCAAAACCCACCTGGACACATTCCTGTTTAACCTGCTGTAGGTAGCCTTGCTTTGGTAGGGGGTTTGGAGTAGAGGACCTCCAGAGTTCCCTTCCAACCCTAACAGCTCTGTGATTCTGTGAAATAATTTGAATTATTCTTACTATGTCCTGTTCCTTCCTTACTTTTTTAATCCAATCATGTAGTAATATTTTTACTTTCCAGGTCAAATGAATGCGACTTATGCAAGTTTCCAACACTGGAAAATAATATAGAAATAAATTTCTCAAAACATCATTGTGATTTTTGTGTTACTCTTGCAGCCTACTGTCCCATTAATCAACATCTAATACAGATCAAATTCAGCAAGTACAGGTACACAAGATTATAGAAAATGCAAACCTTAAAGAAAACAAATTTACTTACATATTTAATCTACGGGATGGTATACAACATACAAGAAATACACACAGAGCATTCAGGGAAGTATTTTACCACTGTGTGTAGTAATACAATCATGCATCTATGAAGTTGGAAAGAACAGTGAAACTTGCTTCTTATTTATGGAATTCACTTATTTTAATTTATTCCCCCTTCCAGTTCGATTATTTTAGCTTTCTTAACACTGACTGACTTTGACCTACAAAGTAACTAGCATATGACAATGCTCTTGAGACTTACAACACATTTGTTAACAGTGTAACAGTCACCATGCAGGTAATTATCACTTGTGCTAAGCAACTGATCTGCAGTTAAAAGATTATTCAAGCAATTTCACTTCCAACAACATAAGCTGCAGGGTGCTAAGTCACAAACCTTTATTCTTCTTATGCCATAAGTCCAGTAAGAATAGTTACTAGTCTAGATTTCAAGCTCTCCTAGCTAATAGCAACAAGTGACATGTTGACCCAGTCAGGATCTTTGTTGTCCAAAAACCAGCCTGGAGGAAACTCAGCGAAGTATCCATTCACATGCCTCTTTCAAGCACTTGTGTCAACAGGACCATGTGTGCAGGGTTACCTTTCCATAGCCCATCACCAGTACAAGGCAAGGGATGAAGGGCTCAAGCAAATTGAAGGTTGAAGGGGCTATCTTCCTACTCCATGTTAGACCAGTGCAGAACACAGTTTGATGATACAGCTAAGTGCTGCGGATATAAGGTATAAACACAGTGCACAAATGTTATGCCAACTACAGCACGGCTAATGTTCAGTTTCATCGAACTTTAACATCAATCTCCTATCTCCTGAAAAACAGCATTTACTGTCCTGTATGTGCTCACGCATTACTGAATGAACCAAGTAACCAGTAATAAGTATTTACATAAAAACAGCATTCAAAGCAGAAGGTAGTAACAGACTCTGGAATGCAGAATTGCCTACTATCTTAGTGTTTAAAATAAGCAACAGCAGTAAGAAACTGTGACTAATCCTGCAAAGTTGCCCTACAGTATAACCAGCCTCTAGCAGAAGGGAATCACTGAAGTAGTCTTTCCATGTGTAGGAGCACATGCTGTCTTACAGAGCCACTGCAAACGAAGCTTTGTTAAATGACATGACTATGGGGAAAAGACATAAGGGGTTAAATATAGTCAAGGGCAGGTGAAATATTTTGCTCTCCAGGATTTTAACATGAAACTAATAGCACAAGTAAAACCGTCTCCTGCCTGTTAATGGCATACTGCAATATCATTTATATTAGTTTCCCCTTAGGTATAATAAGCTTTTTACTATATGGGGGTTGTTAACAAGGGAATTCAGTAGAATTTAGAGGCTTATAATTCCTCTTTCATAAAGGTAATCACAGTACAGCTAAGTCTTAAAGCTTTACCTTCCATTCACGTGAGATCTTCCATCAGCCTTACTTCTGTGAATGGTATAAAAGAACAAAAGTTAAGTATTTTCCAGATATTGCATTCTGAAAAATTATTTGGATATATCTAAATAGTGCCAGACAAAACAGTTTGGCCTATGACAAGCCTAAAAAGAGTAATACCACCGAGTTTCAAGAATCAGAATAGTGCCAACAACTCTCACTCCTTATCTGGCTGCATCCTTCAGTTGCGACACAGGCTTTTCACCAATGCAACTAATTCAAGGAAGATGTCAAATATATCACACAAAGACTGCAAAACTGGAAAGATCACAGGATTTTTTTTTTTTTTTTTTCCCATTTTAAAATTCACTACGCCCATATAATTTTGAAGAAAAGACAAACTCTTCAATAAATACCAGCTACCTTCAATGAGAACATGTAAAGTCTGAACACCACAAATGGGTCCAGTGTGGAGGAAACACTGCAGAATTACTCCTTTGGACTCACACACACTCACAACACTACACATAAGAGTATTGTTTCAGTAGTCTAACAGCATGCAAGCAAGTTATTAATGATTCCCATCACCAAATCCATATTACATCTCCCATTAATATCCTAGGTAAGATAGAAAACTCACTTCCTAAAGTAAGAAAATCTATATCAAG
>JAOEHX010028291.1:0-16689 GCA_025448015.1 Bolborhynchus lineola | reverse complement strand
GGCAGAAGCTCTTCCCTGGGAGGGTGCTGAGGCGCTGGCACAGGGTGCCCAGAGGAGCTGTGGCTGCTCCATCCCTGGCAGGGCTCAAGGCCGGGTTGGATGGGACCTTTGTGGGGCTGTGATGTGCAGAGAGAAAAGCAAAGGCATTTGGAAGCCTTGGCCACAAAAACATCCCTAAAGCCATAAAAAACTGCCCCAGAATTGATGATTTCCAAAGCCCTCGCAGACAGTGTGGGGGCTCGGGAAGGGGAACATCAGATGCTGTCCTGTGGCAGGGATGGGACGCCGCTGTTGAAGGCTGCCTTTGTTTAGGCAGGAATTACAACCAGACTCTCTCATCTCTCCCACAGTGTTTGGGAGTGGAGGTGTTTCCCTGAGGATCTTTACCCCTGGATTCTCCAAAGCCAGGCCAGGGAAGGCACGAGGTGTCCTGCTCTGACCACAAAGCCGGGCTGGATGCGCTCCCTCGGTCTGTAGGAGCATAAAGAGCTCCTGGGAACATCTTTTCCAGCCCCAGCTTCAGCTTCCCTTCCAATTCCATGGCAGGGCCAGCCCTTCATCCTCTCCTGGGCTTGGATGTGCATCACCCCAGGTGCCACAGCTCAGGTTTGTCTTCCCAGTGCTGTTCCTGCTCTCAGGTTGGCTGGGAGAGGAGAATGCTGCTTCTCTTGCTGTTTCCAAGTAGGGGCTGAGCATCTGTGGCTGCATGAGCTGCAATGGGAGAGCAACCTGCTCGTGTTTGAGGTGTCCTTGCCCATGGCACGGGGCTGGAACTGGGTGAGCTTTAAGGTCCTTTCCAACTCAGACCGTTGATGCTTCTATGAAAACAGCAGCTCTGAGCAGGTTAAGCAGCTCATTCCTTTGGGGGATGTGCTGGAAAACAAGGAGTTGGAGCCTTTTGGTTTTGTATACCCCATCCGAGGCCACGAGGCTGGTGCTGAGCATGGAAAGTGACTGCGTGACTTGTTTTGGTCCCACTTTGCTTGATGGTTTGCCAATGCCACAGTCACATCACCCCAGTAAACAAGAGCAGGAGCCAGAACAGGGACACGGCGCTGACCCATCGCAGGCTCCCCCCGCTGCCAGGAGGTGTTTTGGGCTTAAAAATAGGCTCCAGATTTCAGTTAATGAATGTGGAGGCAGAGAGCAGGGAGCTGTTTATCAGCGCCAGGGTTTCCCCTACGACACTGAAATGAGTCAGATAAGAGATGGGCACAACCGTGCACATCCCCTGCTTCACCTATGCCACTGCTCCACGCATGGGCCCTGCCAAGGAACCTTTTCCTATGTGCCACAGGGAGCTGCAGTCCCTATGGATGCTTGGGATGACTCATGTTCCAGCCGGATTTAGATACTTTACAACATCCTCTTTGGAAAGGTTGCTCTGGGGCCTCAAAATCACCCAAACTTCGCTTTTCAGAGGGGGTGGCCCAAGCAACACCCAAATAAACCTGAATGTGGAGGAGGTGGGCAGCATCCCGACCATCGCAGCTTCGTGCTGGTCAGCAAAACCGGCTTGAGCTGTGGGGCCAGGTCCTAAGGGCACTTCCTCGTGGCTAACACCGTGGGTGCGTGGCAGCGGCTTCCTGTTTGACTCACACCTGACAAGTCGGGGCCTCTCACGCTTGCAAGCGACTGAATGGGGCTGTTTACAATTAGAGAACATGGGATTCCCAGAAAGAAGCTCAGCCCAAACATCCTGAAGCGAAATACCCCGGGCGTCACCGGCTAAAAATAACCCCAGCGCCACAGTCACCGAACAAACAGCGCGGCAACACCGTCACCTACACCGTGGCACTGGGGAGAGGCAGGCAGGGGGGCACCCAGGGTGTTGGGGTTCTGGTGTAATATAGAGTCATGGGATGGGTTGGGTTGGAAGGGGCTCACCCAGCTCCAACCCCCTGCCATGGGCTCCAAGCCGCCGTGTCCAACCTGGCCTTGGTGGGATGGAGCATCCAAACCTTCTCTGTTGAACCCATCCCAGTGTCCCAGCACTCTCACAGGGAAGAACTTCCTTACATCCAACCTGAAATTCCCCTGTTTCAGTTTGAACCCATCGCCCCTTGTCCTGTCACTACAGATCCTGATGCAGGTCCCTCTCCAGCATCCTTTTATCCCCCTTCTGACACTGAAAGGATGCTATGAGATGTTATGCAGCCAATATGGTGCTATAAAGGGTGGTGGCTGCAGCTTGCAGTGTTTTCTCTTTGTTTCTGTTTCATTTCATGGGAGGGAGGAGTAAAATAAGGGTTAAAAGAGAAATAAACCAAGTTTCAGCCAGAAATGGCTGTTGGAAATCAGTTTATCCATGCCATGGAGGATGGGAAGTGAAGCAGGAACAGCCTCTATGAAGCATCAACAAAGTGGTTGTTAGGAGCAGATTGCATGTGAAAAAGAGTCAACAGGGCTCACTCATCCCTTAGGGAATATTCCAGGATCTGAGTTGGATCTCAGGAAGGGGAAGGTGCTGAAGTCCCCGGTCCTCAGAGCAGGGCTCTGAAAGTGGGGCCGTGATGGTGTTGAGACAAACCCCGGCTTGAGCTGAGCTGTGCGTTGTGGTACCCCCAACACGAGGCAGGGGGCTGCTGGCTTTGCACCTCCTCAGTGCTCCCCAGCTTGAGGAATGACAAGAAGATGGATGAGAGCAAAAGGGCACAGAGAAGAGGATAAAGACTCAGCCCAAGAGCCCTCTGCTCCAGCCAACCTCTTTCTAACAGAGATGTCAGAAGGCAGGGGCTCCCCTTACAAGGCACTTGTGCAAGAGGTTGCTATGAGAGGAAGTTTCTCCTTAACCCCAGGCAGTTGGTGGTTGATTTATGTCCTACAGCTTTAGGTTTTATAAGTTGCAGGGCTGTTGCATAAGAAGATAATTTGACTCTGTATTTCTTAAAACCTTTTTCTGCTGGGGAGCATTCTGCCCTTTTACTTGTCTCTCGTGTGCCTGACACCTTGATGGTGTAAAGGGAAGGAAAATGGTATGGCTCAGGTTATCGTGAGATTCAGTCCCCAGGTTTTCACAGAGGCATTGTTGGATTTGGGTCTTACAAAGCTTTACCTGGCTACTTCTTGCTGTCCCCCCTCCAAAATAACAGAGGTTCTGTTGCTGTGAGTGCCCTCAGTTTCTCCTGCTTTCTTCATGTACAGTTGCAGTTGGTGGCTTTTGCTTTTCAGCAGTAAATACCACAGTAGGGATGCTCCAGGAGTGGGGATGTGGATGGAGGACTGCTGTGGACAATTCTGTACCAGGTTCCTTAGTTCAAGCACTGGATTTCATTGCCTCGGGACCATTTCCAGACGTGAGGTCCTTCCTAAGCTATTGCTTAGGGGGAGACAATTCATTTCATGGCAGGGGAGGCAGAGAAGTCTTCTGCCTCATGCAAACTGCACTTGGGCTCTCTCCTGATTTGCCATTTGCCTTTCACCTAAACTGAAAGTCATTTAGCCTAAAAGCACACATTAGCAGTTTGTGAACAGAAGGGCAATTACAGGGAGAAAACTAATTTCCATCAGCATTGGGGGGGGGATAGAGACTTCCACATTGGCTCAGCTGCGATGGCCTTCCCAGCAGAACAACCAGGCCAGGTTCTCTGCCTCCAGCTATTCTGAATGATGCTCATTGTGAACTTGCCCTCTTGTTCTTGGCCTCCTTCTTAGAGCCACCCGTGTCCAAAGCTTCGTTTGCTCAGTAGAAGACCAGGCTCCATCTGCTCTCAACCAGTGCAGAGCCTGAGCTGCGGCTCATGAGGGATGGCTGCAGAAACAACCCTGCATTGGAGGGACAGGCTGCCAGCACAGCGAGGATGATATTGGTGCTTTGAGATGGTGGATGCAGGGTTGGGGCAATTCCCGCTTTGTTAGTGCCTCCTCCAGTACCCTTCAGCAACACTTGGGCATCTTTTTGCCCTTCTTGCAGAAACAAATCCATTCTCTATTCTCTGTCTCAGGTGGGACCATCCCTCTGTTCACATGGATGCTGCTCCATGTGGAAATCTGAGCTTTAGGTTGCAAATTCCTGAAAGAAGGAATATTTTTCCCCTTCCTGGGTAGCTCCGAAGCTGCTCCTATTTTAGTCTCCCCGCACCACCCAGACACAAACCCGGGCATCTGGCTGCATCTGCTCCTGGGTTCTCCATTGTCCGGGTATCCCCAGGTGACCAGTGATGCCAGCGGGAGCATTCATGGAAACAAGCCATCTTCTGCGACAGATCCAAGTGTTTGCAAGGGGTTGGTGGAGGCCCAAGGGGTTGTGGCAGCTTCATTTTGTTTTGAAACCGGTTGGCCCCCAGCTGGGTGTGAGGGTAAAATGAAAGGATGCGCGATAAACCCACTTGTGCGAGAGCAGCGCCGCATCAGAGGTCGTCATTCTGAAACCAAGCATGGAAACTGCAGTGAGAAGAGAGCCAAAGAGCAGGGCTCAGGCTCCTCAGCACACACGGTGCAGACCACACTAAAGAGCTGCTCTGCCTCGGGACTCTCATGTGCATTGGGACAAAAGAGACACACGAACCCAAAGGGCAGCAGCAGCTGTGACCGGGCAGATGAGCACTGACAACAAAGGTACCCTCATCCTCTCTGGGCTCCTCTCAACCCATCGTTCGTGTTTCAATGGGCTTTCTTTATCCTCTGCTCTTTGCTGAACATCTCTCGTTGTGTTGCTGCGATTGTGGGTGGTTTTAGGCATTCCCTGCTTGGGAGGATGAGATGTGGAGATGGACGGGAGTGAATTTATGGAGAAGAGGAGGCTCGAGCTGGTTGCCAAAGCTTGTGTTTGCATCTTGTTTACAGCTGCTGAGGGAGCTGCCAGCCTGCTCAAGAGCCTGGGTAGGGTTTATCAGGAAGCGCGGTCGGGTTCTGTGTTTGTAGCTCCTGCAAGCTGTGACCCAGACCCTCCCTTGCCCAGGGGCACGCAGGGAATGCGGGATTCTAGTCCAGCTGACCTGGTTTTGTCTGTTATTCCTGGCTGTTTCTGCCTGCATAGCCCTTGGTCAGCATCTCCATCCCCTCCACTGGTACCAGCCTCTTGCGTTTCAAGTGGCTGAGAGAGGCTTTGATGGATGAGCTGTAGCAAAGGGCTTAATACAGAGGCTCTCAGGAGCCAGGAAGGGAATGGCTGGCAGGGCAGGTAGTTCTTGCTCATGGTCACTATCGGCTCCTCAGCAGTTCTCCAGTGCCAACCTCCTGCCGGGTAAGGAAACCTCCCTTCTTTCTGATGAGGAAGGCATTGAGTTAGGTGTAGCATGGCAGAAAGCAGCCCTGGCTCCTGTGGGATGCCAGAGCTCTCCAGCTTCCAGGGTGGATGCTCACTTGCAGGTCTGCACCTTCAAAGCATGGAGTTCTCATTGGTGCTCCTCAAGACCCTCCTATGTGGGCTATGCTGTGGGCACTGTTGCTGTGTGCCCCACAGCATGGACATGAGCTCACCTGAGGCTCCAGCTCCATATACAATAGCTGCACCATCCACTTGCAGTGCACAAAGGGCTTTTCTCCCTACACCCATATTCATCTCACAGTGCCCTGGCCTGGGCCAAGTGACTGGAACCAGGACATGGGGAGCATCTTTCCACTTTCTCCATCCCAAAACAGGCATTACAGCTCTTCTCTTGCATCCGTTGGCACTTCCTTGCTCTCTTTCTGTGAACAGGCTGGGAAATTGCATCAAAATAGAAACATGCAGCTCATGACACCACAGCTGGGAGGGGAGAAGCTGTGATGGAAGAATTGGTTGTGTTTTGCCCTACCTCAAAAGTGCTGAGATCGGTGTAAAGCTCCCACCTGGGAATTTCCAGCAAAACCCAATTGCTTTTGGTTCTTTGGGCTATAGAGGAAACTGAGCACATGCTCAGGGTGCCCTAAATGGTACAAACAGCAAAAATGGGTGCTTTAAAAGTATAGGGACACTTAAAGCTGAATCTCGACCTGTAGGCATCTGAGATGACTTTGGATGGTTGATCTTGCCAGCACAGCTATGTTTCAAGCACTTCATCTCCTGGCTTTGAAGGGGATAGTGAAAGGAGAGGGAGAGGACACAGATCTAAGGAATACTGAGCCCAGCATGTGAGGGGATGCTGTGAAAATGGGGAAGAAAGGGGGGGGACTTCATAGACCTCATGCAGCTGGAAGGGTTTCAATCCCAGCGTTCCTACAACCACTTCAAGGCCAAGAAAGTACCTTCAGGGCTGTTCTGTACAGCTGGAGTAGAGAAGACATCACCTGATAACGGCCAACATGTAGTGCAGATGCGAGGCAATCACAGCCGGTAGCAAGGGGAAGGAGGTAGATGTGGCAGCCTCTCACCCACTCTTTCCTCTGGTGCTAAAGCTTCATCAGTGATGAGCTCTGGCTTGGGGTTGCCTTTGTTCCCTGCCTATGGCAATGAGGCCAAATGCTGCTTTAGAGGAGGGAGGGAAGGAAATGAGTGAGAAAAGCAGCTAGAGATGCTTGGAAGTGCTGAGGATGCTCCAGGGTAACTGAAGGCTTCCAGGAAAGCTGCAGGGACCAAAATGAGTAAAACATTAAAGATCCTTTTGTGTTGGAGTTGATGAGCTTTATTTACCAACTGGTACCTGAGTTATCAGGTGCTGGTGCAAGCCCTTGGGTAACAGTGCAGACACAGTGAGCCACATCTTGTCATTAAGAAGTTAGGGGGATCCTTTTTAACCAAACCAGGATGATTCCCAACCAATTGCTTTGAGTGTAAAGGATGAATAATAGCAGTCAGGTGGATGGTGAGGCTACAACTGCTTAAGCCTTAAAAGACATTAGTACTGTGCTCCTAGCTCGCATGAGGGCAGCACCCATGTAATGGGGTGACTGCACTGAAGGGTTGCTCATGAAACCTCAAACTTGATGGTTCCTATTGGAAATGTTCATATCCGTCATGGGCAATTGCAGCAGAGAAGGCTGGGAGAGAAAATCCAGGGTGAGTTGGGAATGGGCACGTGAATGGGGAGGATTTTGTGCTCCTTGGATTTGGGATGGCTCTTTGGGAAAGGAAAAGAATCCTTCAGTTCTCAGCATGAGGAGGTGGAGAGGAAACGGGCCCTGACTCAAAGCTGAAGAGGTTTATTTGCCTCTCTGAATTCATCTTAGATCAGGCACTTCATGTTCTCTGCCCTGGGCCGGGAGCTCTGCTTCCCCGCGAGCCGCAGGAGCATCTGCACGGGGCTGTGTCCACTTGGTGGCACTGCGAAAGCCTCGGATCCTGCAGGTGGGGCATCCATCGTCAGGGCAGGTTATGCTATACAGAGCGACTGCTGACGGTCGTAGGAGTGATGCTTTGGGTACCTGCAGCCGGGATCTTCACCACGGAGGAGCAATGAGCACGGAGAAAGGTTCTGGCTGGATATGGGGAGGATCTTCTCCCTTATGAGGACAAAGAAGCACTGGAATAGGTTATGCAGGCTCCATCCTTGAGCCTTTCAAGGCCAAAGGCCCGGGCAACCCACTCTGATCCCATTGCTTTCAATGCTTCAAGCAGGAGATTGGAGTAGAGACCTCCAGAAGCCCCTTCCCACTTGAATTATCCTGTGATCCTCCTCCCAGCCACCTCCTTGACCATCAGGGGGGCCAGCTCCTGCCTTTCCCAGTCTCTCTCAGTGAGCTCTGAGCATGACACAATCTGTTCCACGTCGCCCGTTCACGCTGCTGATGGGTTGGCCGAGGAATCGGCACCAAGGAGCTGAGCTCATCGCTTGCTGGGTGGAAAGATTTACTCGCACGTTGTTCCTGATGTGTTTCCTGAGCCTTTTTGGAAGGCAGGAACCCACCTTCCCCTCCAGACCCGCCTCGTCTGGTAGCGCAGCTGCTTTGCTAAGTCTGGAGATGGAGTATTCAGGTAGACCCTGTCCAGGAAGGGGGCAGTGGGGTTGCTGTCATGAAGCCTTAAAACGCACGGGTCCTCCCTCTTTAGCACAATCCGGCCTCATGGTGTTCATGTGCTGGGACTGGAGTGCTCATGTGAGCTCTGCATCCTTATTCATAGCAAGCAGCTATTGAATTGTTCCTTGCCCCTGGCTGGGTTCTGTCATCCTTTAAATGCTCCTTAGTCTTCACTGAAATCTGTGTATGCCCATTCAGGTCTTGCTCTGCTGTTGGATGAGAAAGATCCTTCTGCAATGAGAAATATTGCCCCTTGCAAATACCTCTGATGATGGCTCATCCATCCCACAACCTTCCCCTGGCTGCACACAATGCTTTCAGCCTCTCATTGCAGTACAGGACTCTGAATCTTCACTGATGTGCTCTGATGCTTTACCACCTTTCTCCAAAGGCAGATGCTAGAGCTGGGGCCCATCCTTGCACCTTCAGAGGGGTGTTAGGCTTTGGAGGAGCCAAGCACATAGATCTGACAGCAGACTTTCATGAAGGCATGAATTCATCTCACCTACCTTCAGATGCCTCCACCTGAGCATCACTTTAAAGTCAGTGGTAGGAGAAAACGGCTTTTCTGGGGCCTGAGTCATCTGGGCTATTTTGGAGCTGCTCTGCCCATGGATTTCACACGTGGGTTGCCACTTGTGTGCGCATGGAAAGTCACCCTCTGAGGTCTGTTTGGTTGTTTTCTATCAGCCGCGCTATGGCAAGCTGCTGCCTCCAGATCAATGTTTCCAGCTTGATAAGAAAATCTCAACTGCCTGGCTCAGGTTAAGAAACTGCTGCTTCTCTTTCAGCAGTTGCTGCCAAGTTTAAGTTGAACTCGGCCGCTTCCTGTGCTCAGACTGCCTCTGAAGAGCTTTTAGATGAGATACAACCGTTTTTGCTGCTACCTGATGTGCTTCATACACCTAAAAGGGCTGGAGAGGAGCCGCTGCAGAGCCCCAAGAGCCACCCAGAGCCCTGTTTGCTGGGGAACCCTCTGGTGCCGGTTGGGGAGTGAGCATGGACTGGTGGCCAAGGAGGTTGGGGGGTTTCAGATGCTGTTGCCAATGGTCCCAGCAGCTCAGAGCAGTGCTCAGAAGCTTTTGTTCATTCTCTTGGTGTTTAGGAAAACACAGATTTGTCGGCTATTATTTCTTTATCTGGATACAAACCCTCTGGGTATTTTAAAGGGAAATAAACAGTTTCCAGGCACTCAGGGGTGACATTTGAAAACTGCTATAAATTTCTACAGCCTTTTTGTGTGAAACTGTTCAGCCTGAGCTCCTCTAATGAAAAAGACAAGGAGGAGCTGTAGCAGCTGTAGACATGCGATGAGGCTTTCATGTGTTTCCCATAGCAGAGCTGCTTTAAAGATGTATTTAAAAGGCTGAAATCCACAGAAACTCCTATATAAGCTGAGGTGAGAGCATAGAATCACAGAGTTCATAGAATCATGGAATGTTTTGGGTTGGAAAGGACCTTAAGATCATCCGGTTCCAGCCCCTGCCATGGTCAGGGACACTGGAGCAGGGTGCTCCAAGCCCCTGTGTCCAACCTGGCCTTGAACACTGCCAGGGATGGGGCAGCCTCGGCTTCTCTGGGCACCCTGTGCCAGCGCCTCAGCACCCTCACAGGGAAGAGCTTCTCTCTTCTCTCCAACCTGAACCTCCGCTGTTTCACTCTGAACCCATCACCCCTTGTCCTATTGCTCCAGCCCCTGATGCAGCTCCCTCTCCATCATCCTTGGAGCCCTCTGAGACCCTGGAACCTGCTCTGAGGTCACCACGCAGCCTCCCTCCTCCGGGCTGAACAGCGCCGACGTTCTCAGCCTGTGAGGAACCCATCAGCTTCTCTCGGAGCCTCCAGATCCCCCCTCAAAGGCTTGAAACGGGCTGGGGAGGGGGCGATGACAGTCACCGAGGCAGCGCGTTTGCTCGCAGGGTCGGGAGGGGGCGCGGGGCCGCGTTGGCTGCGCGCAGCGCAGTCGGAGGCTGTTTCCGAAGCCGACCTCCGCCGCGCTGTCCCGGCCCCTTCCCCTGCCCATTGTTGCGGTTTTACAATCACATTTTCCTGTTTTTCAAGCCCATGTTTTTCTCTCCCCTGGGGCCGTCCGAAAGCCCCACGAGCGCGGCAGAGGAAAGCGGCTGCAGACGTGGAGCAAGCCCCAGCCCTCCGCTTGCTTTGCGCAATGCAAGGCCGGGGGGGGGGACGGGACGGGACGGAACGGGACCAGGCTGAAGTGTGATTGATTTTCATCAGGAGGACATGGAGCTGCTGGAGCGAGGCCAGGGGAGGCCACGAGGATGAGCAGGGGCTGGAGCAGCTCCCATAGGAGCCAGGCTGAGGACATCGGGGCTGGAGAAGAGAAGCTGCGTATGGAGAGCTCAGAGCAGCTTTCAGGGTCTGAAGGGGGCTACGAGGATGCTGGAGAGGGACCTGCGATGGGGCAAGGGGTGATGGGTTCAGAATGGAACAGGGGAAGTTCAGGTTGGACATAAGGAAGAAGAGGGTGCTGGGACACTGGGATGGGCTCAATGGAGAAGGTTTGGATGCCCCATCCCTCACAGTGTTCAAGGCCAGGTTGGATGGGGCTTGGAGCAAGCTGCTCCAGTTGGAGGTGTCCCTGCCTGTGGCAGGGGGGTGGAACTTGATGAGCTTGAGGTCCCTTCCAACCCAAACCATTCTGTGATTCTATAAACGCTGTTGTGTTTTCAAGCCCTCGCTTCCTCTTCCCCGTGCTGCGGTTTCGCGCTCGGCAGCGGGAGGGTGAAGGTATTTTTGTCGGTCTGATTCAAGAAGGGCCTATTTAAAACAGAGCTCTCAGGCTGCCAAGTTCATTGTTCAGTTAACAACACAGGCAGAGGATGGGGCTTGTGGGGAAACGGGTTGGCTGCTGGCAGCCCCTTGAGGGCTTCTGCTGGGAGGTCCCTGAGGCTCCTCCGATCCCAAGTTGCAGCTGAATCCATGGGTGGACCCAGCCCAGTGCAAGAGAAGGGCTGGTGAAGGAGAAACCCAGGTTTATGATAGAAGTTCCTGTATGCAAAGTGTCCGCACGCTCTTCTGTATTTAAATATGAAGAGTTTTACATGTACTGAATGAAAGTCATGAAGTTGAAAGGCTGAGCTCATCCAGTGGGATGCAACTGGAGCCAAAGCTGCACCAGGAGTGTCTTAACACTTGCCCAGAGTGGCCCGGACCTGCTCTAACCCTTCCTCCTTCACTTGTACAGCTTAGACCCTGAAAGAGGAAACTCAAAACACTTCAGTGCCCAGGATACATCCCAAAGACCAAATGGATCCCACTGCTCCGTGCCTGGTTTCCCAAAGCATCACTTAGGTGCCTCCTTCCCAACCCAGCTGTGTATTTCCCAATGCAGGGTGGGAATTGCTGCTCCCATGTCTTACATCAGCAAATAAAACGAGGCATCAAGGACTTTTGTACCCGAGTCAGCAGCTCGCCCACCTGCTTATTGGGATGGCCCCAAACCTTCCCAAGCATCCCAAATTCTATCCCAGAAGAGAAGAAATAGGGGGGGAAAGGAGGAAATCTGTGATGGAAAGTTAGGGTTGAGGGGAATGCTTTAATCCCTGCTTTGATCCCTGCTTGCACACCAAGCAGGCTCCTGTGTCTGGTTTGCAGAGGGATGCCAGGCAGCACCATGCAGGGCTCCCCAGTGCCACCAGCACCATGAGGCTGGAGGGTGGTTTTAAGTGGGATCTGAGGAGATGGAGCAGGTTTCTGTTCCTATCACATCTCAAAACCTGCCAGTGCTGGGATGTGCTGCTGTGGGTGCTGTGTTCCCTGCGACAGCTTCACCTCCCACAGTGGGGTAGCAACATCCCTGCCTCGGTGTGTGGCTGGAAGATAGGAGTATGCTTGGAGAGGATGCTGTGTGCTGGAGCATTAGCAGAAGATTTGCAGCTACTGAGTGGGAGCAAACTGATTCTCAGCATCTTCTAATGAGGCTAAAGCATCGTGCTGCAGCCCAGGGAGCCAAACTACACCTGAGACAAGCAGAGCCCCATTTCCCCTGGAAAGCAGGAGAAACCTTCATTCTTTCACCTATTTTGTGAGGCCTATGAGTGAAGGGACCTGACAAGAGGAAAGCTTTGTGGCTGCAGGACAGGGAGGCAGTGTGTGGATGAAGGGAGGAGGACATGATCAGCACAGAGACAAGGCAGAGGGTGTTGGGCTGTCCCTGAGGCCCTGGGTCCATCTGCAGCTCTGTGCACTCCCGTTATGCGTACACAGCCTCTGTTTTACTCCTGTCAGAGGCATAGGGATGCAGTCAGTCCCAGTGAGGGAACGCTGGCTGCTGCTCCCTGATTTTCCCATGTCCTTTGCTGCGATCAGCAGGATCCCCGTGCTCCAACAGTCCTCATGGTGCCAGGCATTCTCCCGGTCACCACCAGATTCCAGGCAGTGCTGTGTTCCCAGGGCTCGGGTTAGGACAGCCCCATCATGCCAGGAGAAAGCTGGCTGGTGCCCAGATTCCCAGCGTGGCTCCATAAAGCAGGGCGGGCCGGGAGCAGAGCACGGCAGAGGATGCTTCCTCTGGGAGCATCGCTCATGGCTGATCGAAACCATGTCACCCCTCACCTGCCACCTCCTCCGGGACCTCCTCCTCATCCCGACGTTCCCACTTGCAGCAGGCATAGGAAGGGGAATGAGGTGGTCCTGAGCGAGGTAGGAGGTGGTGGCTGAGGGTCTCTGAGGTGGTCCTGGATGGGGCCGGGGGCTGGGAGTGCTGCTGTGAACAGGGCTCCCAATGCCTCCCCATACACAGGTCTTCCCGGGGCATATGCCTTGTGGCTCCTGCTATTTGGGAGGTCAGGAGTGCACCCCCAGCCCTGGAGACATTCCCAGCCTTATCCTGACATTTTCCATCTCTCTGGCTTGCTTTGGGAGCATGGTGGGATGGGTGGGAGCTAGGAAAGCACGCCTGGATGTTCATCAGACAGGGAACCACCACCGTTGTCCACCCTCCTTCCCCATCCCAGGCGGACCAAGAGCATCTCCTGGCTCTCCTCCACCCTCAGCATGGGGCTGAGCCCATGCAGGGCTGCTGCAGGATGACTCCCCATGCACCATGAGCAGCTGCTGTGGAGCTTGGCCGAGCCTGAGCAGCTCTCAGTGTCTTTATCTGCTCCATGAGCACTCCGAGGGTTGCACAATGGGAGGGGGTGAAGCACATTCATCTCCATCGGTCAAAATAGCACACTTCTTCTGCACACATCCCCTCCCCGGGCACAGCAGGGCCCCAGCCCTGCTGGCACTGGTCTGGATGGGAGGAGAGACTCCAGAAAGGGAAGCTGTGCCTAAAAATACTGCCTGGCCTTCCAAAATAGTCTTGGGTGGATGATCCCGATTGACCCAAGGCTGCAGCTGCTTCAATTCCCCACTAACTTCAGGCTGAGTTTGGGCCACCTGCATGGAGAAAGGTCTCAGTGGGATCTTTCTGCTCTTGGAAGTGGGTTTTGCTCTTTGTGTGCAGGTAATTGGGGTTGTAAGAGGAGGAGTGCCCCATCCCTGGCAGTGTTCAAGGCCAGGTTGGATGGGGCTTCAAGTAATCTGCTCTAGTGGAAGGTGTCCCTGCCCATGGAAGTGGGTGAGCTTTAAGGTCCTTCACAACCCAAACCAGGGCAGCCTTTTTGGGCCTCACCACTCAGTCAGGATCAGTGAGGTTTGGAGAGTTTGGAAGTGAAAAGGAAGGAAAGGTTGATCCAGAAGTAAACTGGCATAAGAGAAAGGGAATGAGAAAGGCCCAAAGATGAGATGCACCATGAACGGCTGCAGTTTGACCCCCAAAATCACCACTTGGTAACTGGAGCTTACGAGTGCATGCCAGCCCATGTGCACACGTGTGTGCTTCACATGTAACTTCCCATATTCTGTCCTGGTATAGTAAGAACAAGCCCAATAGCTCAGTAAAACCACAGCCCTCCCTGTGCTTCAGTGTTCAGCTACTGCGTATGCATGGATGGAGCTCAGGAGATGCAGCTGAGCACTGGCTCCTCCAGGTCTCCTCACTCTTGGGATGAGGTTTTGCATCCGGAATGGTTTCTTTGGAAAAGAGAAGTGCCAGTCAATGGGCAGAGAATCCCCCCTGCTCTGGATTTCCTGGAAAAGCAGCTCTTCTCTTGCAGAGGATTTGAGGGTAAAGAGCCTCTGTCACAGTCTGGGCACCCTGTGGTCACAGCAAGGAAACCTCAGGTGATAGCACTGTGCCTTTGAATGGGATTTGAAGCCCCTGAGCACCACTTCCTTGGGGCTGAATTTGGCTCATTCTCTTCCTTTGAGGTGTTAGATCCCCTGTGGGGATGCTCCTGTCTGGGGGGTGCTCCCACTGTCCTGCCCTCATCTCATCCCCTTCTCAACCCACTGCATCCAGCTGCATCCCGGCCCCGGTACCCCGGAGAGGGTCCATGGATGAGCTGCTGCAGAAGGGTGATGGGAGAACCCCTGGAGCAGGGAGAGCTGCTGGGAAACACAGGAGAAAGGTGTGTCCTAAGCCTGCAATTTCATGCAATTGAGGAGTTTCACTCAGGGCTATGCGGAAGTGTCTGCAATTAGGTGTGCAAAGCTCTCCTGGGGTTAGGGCCTCCTGCCAGCGGGTTTGCTGCCCTTTTCTAAGCAGTTCTGTGGCTTGGATGCTCACCCTCCATGGGGGGGGACACTCAGGGTCATGATTGGCTTCTAGTGATGAGGACTTGAGCCATGGTCCCACTGCCTTGGGTCTTTCTAAGTGCACAGAGGAATGAGTAGCTCATAGTCCCTCCCGCTGAAGCTCCTCTATATAACATCGTATTTATTGGGTATGAGATGATTTGGATCTCTCCTCCTGGAGATGAGGGTGCTGCCAGGGGTGAGCAACCTGAGTTTGGGTCTCATTCTAATGAACTGGAGCCTTCTTTCCCACCAGTACCCAAAGGCATCCTCCTGTCCCAGGGTGGCTGGTGTTTTAAAGGGAAACATCACCCAGTCCCAATGGGATGCAGAGATAGGGGCTACGGAAGCCCGGCTGGAGTGCCAGGAACCAGGGATGCTGCCTGCTGGATGTCCAAAAGGCGACCTAAACATTCATGTGGGGTTTGGAGCATCTGAATAAGAATGTTTGGAACAACTTCAATTAAAGAGCTGTTCTGCTGCTTTAATCTAAAGCAGGCTGTGATCCACATAATATTCTGGATTAATAAGATTTAATTTTCAAAGGGAATACACTGACGTCTAATATAAATAGCAGTGGAAAAGGCTGATGAGCTCTGTGGCTCCTTCCTGCTTGCGCATCCCATATCATCCCGGAGCCACCTACCTTTCTAACCAGCTGGATGCACCAAATCCAAATGATGTGGCCACTCGAAAGGATGCGTCACTGCTGACTGAGTCCCAAGGAAAGGGGCAGGAAACGGCACCAATGTGCCAAAGAGAGCCCCATGTTTCCAGCTTTGAGTCCTCTGCGCTGCTGCAGCGCTCCAACTGCAGCCTTTGGGTTTCAGCTTTTGGAGGTGAATCAGTGGTGGAAGAGCGTGTTCCAAAAGTTAATGAAGTGAATAAATGTGGGCTCAGGGTGCAGCCTCGGGAGATTTTAAATGGGCAGATCCTGCTTTTTCCTCTTGAAATGTGCCTATGGACTGTGCTGGATTCTCTCTAGTAAAGACCTGGCAGGGTTGGGGAGCAGCAGCACTTCTTACAGAAGAGCTCTTGCAGCAATAGGACCAGCGTGTAACCAGCCTAAGCCTTACATTTACTGTAGCTGGGATTTATCAGCTGCAGCGAAGCCTCCCTGGGGCTCACTGGGGTCAGCGGGATGGGTTTGATCGGTCTGAACACAGGGGAGGAGCCGCTGAACCTGCAGAGGATGAATTCAAGTGCTTTACTATGGGACTGTGTGTGATGGTGAAGAGGATTGTTCAGATAGAACTGAAACAGGCTCCATCTGAAGCAACCATGAAACCCAAGGACGGCTCCAAAGACACAGCTCAGACAGAACAACCCTCCAAAGGCAGCAGCCCCAGCACCTAAACCTGTGAATGCTTTAAGGCATTTTGGTGGTGGGGTTTGCATCCCACCGAGCCATCACCAGGGCTCTGCCCCACTGTTCCATGTGATACAGAGGATGCTTTCCTGTTGGCCCTGCACCAGCTTGCTGCACTGCCTGCCCCATGCATGTGTGTGCATGGATGGCTGTGGCAACAGCACCCCTGTGCCGCGATGAGCAGCAGCGCCAGGATCTGATGCCAGGTCGGATCCGTGGGGATCCCAGTGCACAGGCGATGCCTTTCCAGCCCACATGTGCAGTGGGATGAGCAGAGGGGCTCTGCGTACCCATGGTGGGCTGCAGAGGACAGCTTGGGGAGCCCCGGTTTGGCTCGAACGGGTGAATCCCGGTTCTGAGCTCAAGTGCAGGATCCCAGGGGCAGGACCTCGGAGCAGGATCCTGGCTGCAGGATCCCTGGGGCAGGATCCTGGGTGCAGGGTCCCCGGTGCAGGATCCCTGGGGCAGGATGCCCGATGATGGATCCTGGGTGCAGGATCCCTGGGGCAGCGTCCCAGGTGCAGGATCCCAGTGCAGGATCCCTGGAGCAGGATCTCTGGGCAGGATCCCGGGTGCAGGGTCCCCGGTGCAGGATCCCTGGGGCAGGATGCCCGGGGAAGGATCCCGGGTGCAGATCCCGGGTGCAGGATCTTGGGTGCTGGGTCCCTGGGGCAGGATCCTGGGTGCAGATCCCAGGTGCAGGATCCTGGGTGCAGGATCCCTGGAGCAGGATGCCCGGGGAAGGATCCTGGGTGCAGGATCCCTGGAGCAGGATGCCCGGGGAAGGATCCTGGGTG
>JAOEHX010028290.1:0-12304 GCA_025448015.1 Bolborhynchus lineola | reverse complement strand
CCCAAACCCCTGACTATAGCACCACCCTTCTAACCATTTATTAACCTGGCCAATCCTCCTCGCCTTTTTAAGGTCCTACCCTGTGTCCTGGAGAATTGAGGAAAAGACAATCTGAGCTCCAGAGCCCCTGACCACATCTCCCAGAGCTCTGTAGTCCTTCTTTTTGTTCTCTGGGCTACTGCTCTCTATATCAGTAGCACCTACATGGGTCACTAGAAGTGGGTAATAGTCAGTAGGACTGACTAGAGCAGGCAGCCTCTCTGCAACATCTCTGATCCGAGCCCCTGGTAAGCATGCACATTCCCAAGTAGGAATGATGCTACATTACTGCCTTGCAAAGGGGTGAGATGCGACCTGGGGAGTGCTCCAATTCTGTGAAGCCTGACATGCCGTATTTATAAGGATTGTTCTTTCCTTCCTCTTCAAAAACTAAAAGTTGAAGGAAGAAGATGGAAATGTGGGCCTGAAATGAATGTATTTAATATCTCAGTATGCTTCGTAGAAGTGGAGACTGACAAAGTTAGTAAGCTGTCTAGCTTATTGAATCCTCAACACTGAAACTTGCAGAGAGTTAAGAGAAAAGGACATTTTTACAAATGCCACTTCAAATCACAGCAGCAAATCACTGTCATTTTCTGTTACATCAGAGATGGATAGATGATCTAATAAGTCTTTTCTGTATCTAATAATAAATGCTTACTTCTTATATTGCTTTGCAGAGAGCACATATGGTGCTTTGCAAAAGAAAGTATCATTATCCCAATGCAGATGCTGTCAATGTCAACTCTTAAAAAGTGAGGTCTCCTTTATTTAGCCGCTTATTATGTTGGATCATTATGTTTTCTGCACAGTGTTCAAGTTTTCTCAAGTTCACTTCTTACACCCAATTAAAATTTGAAAGTGGTATATCTAAGGAGGAGTTAGTTTTCAGGTTTGGTGGCAGAATTCCACACAGTAAATGCCCAGTGTTGAACTCATGTTTATTTTTGTAAGAGCAGCATCTATCCTGCAAAGGAACTGAATTTGATAGTGAGACAGGATAAAACAGAGGAGTTCTTAAGTTTGAGAATAAGCAAGCCTGATTTGAAATTCATCAGCAGTTAATTAGATGTGTTTTATCTTGAAATCGAAGATGTTAAACTGTTGTGATTTTAAAGATAAAACCATCTGACTCAAGTAGAGCAGTTACGATACTGTTTCAGGCTATTAGAATTAGGCATTTCTTTTCTCGCCTTTCATACTCAAACTTCTGACGTTCCATTATATACCTTTGTTGAGAATTCTCTTTTTTAACTCCCTCTCTGGAAGAGGCTCTTTCCTTAGGAGGTCAGAAGCATTCTTGTGTTATAACAAAAAGAATGTAATTGGGTGACTTGAAATCAATAGGGAACTTGCCTCATTCATCTCAGACTGTCTGACTTTACAGATATTGAATTCAAATACAGAGGACAGTAGACAAGAATTTATTCAGCAATAGTTTTAAATTCAGTCTCTGCTGGGACCCTTCTGTTTCTGGAGAGTATTTATTCTGAGATCAGAAAAAATTGTATTGCTTGTTTGTCAAAAACATACTTATCATTTATCTTTGAAGTGTGGAAGGGTGTCTTGAGGTTAAATTGTGCTGACAAAGTAGTTTCTGTGCTTGGTCCTAAACATCTAATGATCCATACAAGAAATAATAATTTTATTAATGTTTAATGTAGACAAGGCATAAGTTATATTCTTATAGATCTTGTAGAAAGTTATAAGGCGGAAGGAATTCCTTACCTCTGCCTCTTAATGTTATTGAGGAGGGGGGGTTATTGCTTAAGGACAGGATATTTTGCAATGCTTAAGAGAGGAGAGAGGCCAAACCAGCCAAGGAGTTCAAAATACTCAATTTGGATGCAAAGCACACAGTGGCATTTGGAAAGCAATGTTCTGAATGGTGTTTTTAATTTAAAGGCTTCTGAGGAAGATGCTGAGAGGGATCGAAATCATCCTAGTCTTCTTCTTAAGAAGGCTTAAGCAGAATTCATATCACTTAGATGCTGGAAGTATTTTCCATGTAACTGCAAGTGATTCAGTCATATAGCTGATGTATCAGTCATTTGCATGGATTGAAGTATATTCCAAGTGGAAGGCACTAAAGCTACAGTACAAAGAGATGTTTTGGATAGAAGCTACAGAAAGAATTCCAGATAATACAGCCATAATCTTGGAGTACTTACAGTTCTAAAACTCTGTAATATGGAGGGACAGCAAATGCATCTTCAGAATCTGCTGATTAGTGTAGAAGGGCCACAGAACATGCTCTGTATGAAATTTTCCTGAATTGTTCTCCACACGAACTCTGGCGTACTTACTTATTTTTCTGACTACAGGCATCAGTGAATGTGTTATCCAAAGGCAGAAATTATATTTCTCACTGGGATTCTAGGCAGAAGCTTTGCAGTAGTCTAGGGTAATACCTGTTTCCCTTTCTCCCCTCCCTTTGCAAACCAACAGTGACAAAAATTGCTATCTGATTGCTGTTACAAACCAGGATCAGGAGCTAAAGGAAGCTGTAAGATGGCTGTATCAAAATACTCCATCATGTCATTAGAAGGACCTTCAGAACAGAGACCAGCTTTTTAACAGTCAGAAGGAAAGAGCAGCTCTTACAAAGAAGAAAACAGCTTTTTCATGAAAAGGTTGAGGCATACTTTGCCTCTCTGGTCTCCTCACTTTGTTGTGCCTGCTCCATGTAGAACTAAAAGATTTTGGTTTACAGCAGCATCAGAAAAAGATGTATTTTTTGAAAAGGATAAAGATTTAGGAATAGTGGTTGGAGAAAGAAAGGGATTAGCCATTTTCTTCTTTTTTTTCCTCTGTCAGATCTTAAACACCAATTTAGACCATGTCGAGGATTACCATAGTAACCATTTAACCTCTTTTCAGAGCCTGTTGTGTTTCAGTATAGTTCAACAATGAGCTTAACTGGCATTTGAAGCACTTTGTGTTGTACATGTGGCAGGAATTAGCGCCAAAAACCTTTCTTTTAGGGAAATCACAATTAGAATCTAGAACAAAATGTATTTTTAGTTTGGTGGTCTTAGGCTTTTAAATTTTTATGCTCATATTTTAAAAGGTAGAGTACATGAATTTAGGATGTATTACCAGGTCTTACTTCTAGGCTTAGTGGATGATAGACAGTGATGGCACGTTCCTACAGTTACCTGTTCAAACGTGTCATGAAACTCAGCCTTCCACCAAGGGCCAAAGAAAATCCTTACATTAACTGGTATGTTTGCTGGTGTGTTGCAGGTGATGCAGCTGGATGGTTTCAGTACAATCAACCCTGTACTTCTTTCCTCTTTCTTTTCCATGGTCTTGTGCAGTTTACTCTGTGACTGTTACCATCCTGACTAGAGAAATATGATAATTTAAATTAGATTCTAAAAACCTGTGAAATAGCATAGCCTTTTTCTCTTGTTCGTGTCTAATTCAATCCGGGCAGGATGCTGTTGTACAAAATAATAACTTGCAGGAAGAAAACTTTTTATAGAATATCTCTGTTTCTGCATTTTATGTATTCTTCTCTTGCAAGTTAATGGAGAGGTGGCATTTCCAGTTTTTAAGATCTTGCAGTCTACAACATACACATAGTTCTTTTTGAAGGACTAATTGTGACTAGTATTTCACTTTCAATCGCACAGATCAGAGCAAATACTAATATTATTGGATGTTTATAGCTAATTATATCCACCTCAGATTTAAAGAGATTAACAAAATAGATGCAGATGCTTTTCTGTACTTATCTCAGCATGAACATTTATAATGCTCAGGCTATACAATTCAAATTTTTCTATCCTCTCTGCCATCTAGAATGTAATAGCAAGGAATTTTACTCCCAGAATGGTGCCACTGTCTAAAATTTAAACCATTTCTCTCCTGTCTCTCTCTGTCTCTCCAGATTTTCAGAGCACTGGCCACACAAAGGGAGAAAATCATAAAATGTTGACTGATCTCTCAGTTTCTTACTCTTTTAGGTTTTGGTTGGGTTTTTTTTTAACTTCTACCGTCATTCTATACATCTGAGTCAGTTCATTATTAAGTTACACTTTTTAGCCTCCAGTCTAAAGTTCCTTTTGCTTTTTAGTATTTGTGTTGACCAGAGGTCAGACTTCTGTGAATCACTCAATCTCTTCACTTCTCAGAATGTTCTTGCGCTCTGTGTGTGTGCACATATGACATGTAGACCTGAGTATGGAGCGGAAATTCCTGGGCTTTCTGGAATCCAGTTATTTTGCCTTTGCTTTCCATATCTTCTTCGGTAACTGTGAAAATTAACAGGAAGTTGTCTGATGACAATTCCATCTCAGCCTTCAAAACTGGCAGCAGCTCATCTTCATGTGAGTGCCCCGAGGTCTGAAGATGACATCCCCTGTCTGTTAAGGCCCAGCCCAGATTTAGATAGCAGAAGATTATGCTGAAAATGTTTTGATTCATTCAGGCATTCACATTAATCAGACAGGCCAAACATTAATTTTCCGTGATGTTTTAGAGCGACCAAGTTTTACAGGAAATGTGGGTCATTTGAATTAATTTTGATTACTCTGATTTTTTTGCTCCTACTTATTCTACAGAAAATAGGTACAAGTATTACAGGTCTGTGACACGAAGTAGGAGCTGCAGTTCTTCCACAGCACCTCTCTAACCCATTATTTTTCTTGTCATAGTAGATTTCCATCCCTGCATTTTCTTTTATATCATTCTTAAATGTTTAACTTGTTTATGACAGTGCATTTAAGCCCTCCAAAAAACACATCTGTAACTACCTTTACCATCCAAATATGTGCATGCTTTCCCATTCTTGTTTTTTTTTTTTACAGTGAGGACCAATTTATCTCATTGCAACTTGATACAGTAAATGATGATGTTTCTCTAGATGCAGAATCATACTTTTCTACATTCCCTTTAAGTTATTAAATCATTTTAAATCTCTTAAATGACGTGATTATTTCTTTGGAATACTTATCTGTGGTACTAAACTGTTGAGCATTTTCTTAGTGGTGAGCTGTATGCTTTTAGTTTTATCCATCAGCCTAAGGGAAAGATATGCACATTTTGTGTATTGAAAGATACAGCTTCTATGATTAAAAAAATACAATCAAAAATTAATATTTTCCAACATATGATAATTGTAAACGAGACCAGATTGTAGATTTGCTGCAGCAGTCATATGTTCCAGAATGATTGAGAATATTGTCTTCCTGCTTGGATTTCAGCTGTAGAGTTCTACAATTGGTGTAAGTTCCCCTGAGCACAAACACTGGTCACATTATGTAAGAATTTAAGGCTCTGAAACTTTCCTGTTTATACGTTTCTTCTCATGAAAACTAGCTGTTAATCAGCCTTTAAGCACAATCGATGCATATAAAGCTGTGAATATCTTGTGTATAAACATCGGGACATGCCATTTAGTCTTTTTAGCCCACCTGTTCATGGATTTAAGTTTGTTGCCAGAAGGCACCACTAAATGAGCTCTTACAACTCACTGAGGATGACAGCTTTTTAAATCTGATCTGGTTGATTTGCTTTGAGCTTAGACTAGGTAGCATTAACTTTTTCTTTCTGGGGTAAAAGGTTCCATTTCAAAAACCTTTGTTTTGTTTAGAAGTACTTCTATTTCCTATAAAAAATAGAAATATTTCTTGATATTTTCTATTTCTTGATATATTCTATCAAATTGGGTATTTTTCTAACTGAGGTGAGGTAGTCTGCCCTAAATCTGGAGATCTTCTAGGTCTTCAGAGAACATTTAAAGAATCTCCTGTAATGAAACTCAGTCCAGAGAACAGGCAGCATCCAGCAGATAGTAGTGTTCCCTCTGTGCCAAGCTGGGAGAAAAGTAGCGTAAGGAAACCCTCCCTAAGCTTGAAAGTTAGATCTTGCTTGATTTTAGAGCAAGGAGCTAGAAATCCTCTGATTCTCAGCCCATGGCATCTTATCCTGCCTGCATGGCCATAGACTGCAAACTCTGAAAGCTCTGATTTCCTCATTACATCCTGACTTTAAGTATTATTCTGCATGGTTTTAGTATAAATTCACCAAAACCACGTCTCCCATGACATTTGAATACCATCTAATCAGAATTTTGTGGAAAATTTTGTGAGACCTTAATGACAAAGGATACATAGAGGAGGCTGCTGACAATAGATGAGCATTCATTACAGGCAGCTTTGTACCTCACCTAGAAAAATCTTACAAGCTCTTCAAACCCAAAAGTTACTGATTTTAAGGCATCAGTAGATGGGGACAATAACAGATCCCTTATAACTTCAGCAGTTACTCTATCTCTCTGTTAAAAGTGTGTACTTTATTTGTGATTTGAATGTTACTGCATTCTCCTCCAAGTCATTGATTCTTGGTATGCCCTTCTTCGGTAGATTCAAGCCATTTAATACACTATGCTTCCTCTTCTCTACAGTACTTATGCCGCGCAATCAAGTCACTTTCAATCTTCTTTTCAGAAAGCTACAGAAATTAATCTTCTGTGTTTTTTACAATAAGGCTTTTCCATTATTTCTAATAGGACATGCATCTTTTTGCCTGCTTTGTCGTTTTCAGCATCTTAAAAAAATAGAGGTACACAAGAACTGTGTGCAGTATACTTTATATACATCTTTGCAAGACAGGCAAAGTCCCCAGCTACCAGCTACTTCTGCTCACTTCTGCTACTGAATGTTTTGTGCAGCATCACACTAGCAGTTCATGGTCTGTAGCCTGTAGCTTATGACCCTAAATCCTCAGCAGGAGGCACTACTTTGTAAAATACATGTCTTGATGAGGAGATACTTGAAATAGTCTTGAGTTCTTTGTCTTAGGATATAGAATTTTTGCTTTAGGCTGTATGAAAATGTACTCTGTGTGACTGGTTGCAGCAAAGTGATTGAGCACTTCCTCTCTGACCAACCTGTTGCATTATTATTTACCATTATGGTAATTTTTGTATCACCTGCTTACTTTGTCAGCACAAATGTCTTCCAGATCTATAAAAACCAAAGTAGACCTTGATTGATGAAATCAAATTTAGAGGGTCATTAAAAAGTGAATCTGATTTTAGTTGAAAAGACCTGTTTTACATAAAACCATGTGACTTCACATTAATTATATTTCATATCCTTTAAATCAACATCAGTACAAACTTTTATGAGCTCTTCTTTTGTTTCCTCTCGGTCTGATAGATGGCAAATGTCTGATAGGTACTGCCTTCATCCCATTTGGCCTTTTTTTAATAAGATGGGCATACCATTAGCACTGTTCCAGTCTCCTGGAATTTCCCTTGTGGTCTAAGATTTATTAAAAATGAACATCATTGAGCCAGAGATCTCATGATAAGTGCAGTCTACTTTCCTAGATTTTTTATAGATGACTGTGGTGACCTCTTCCTTTATATTGAAGAAATTAATGAAATTCAGTGTGTGATTGCTATGGTGACCTTTGATAAGCTGTCTTGTCTTCCTAAAGAATGTCTTAAGAGTATTTTTCAAAGTGAAATAGCCTTCACTTTGGAAGGAAGTAGAGTAATAAAAGAGGGCTTTGCTAATATGTATTTATCTAAAAGCTTGAATATATTTCAGTAGTTTCATAAAAATAGATTTTTGAATCCTTAGTTTAAGAAGTTGATAAGAGCCTGGTAAGGAAAAGTCTATAGATTTCAATACATAGCACAAGTTAGAAAGAACTCTTCTCAAACTGAGCACAAATGTTTAATGAGCTGGACTGAAAACTAATAATGGAAGGTGTTGCAGAGGGAGGCATGTATTCGCTTCTTCATTTCAGCTGGAACCAAAGACAAAAACATTGAAATTATCTGAGAGAGTGGTTTATGTATTTCTGACTTCCCTGGAACTAGGAAGCACTAGAACAAGAGTGGCTCTGAGCTTTTCTGAGGGCTTTCAGCTTGCCGCTTTTCCAGCTGCATATCCTTTACCCCATCTCATGTTTTTAGGCAGTTTTGATGCTCCGGAAAAATCTCCAGTACATAAATTAGTAAAAGAGAACAATATAAAAAAATTTCAAAATGGAGAGCAATGATATGGAAATGGATTTCAAATTTTGTCTGTGCTTGTAGTACAGAAACAGTGGACAGAAATAAAAGGTGACATTGACTTGTGTGAAATTATACATGAAGGAAAGTCTTCTTCATCTTGATGAATTACAGGTGAAGAACTGTCTTGTTACAAGACTTCACCTGTCAGCTGTTAACTTACATCAGCTGTCTGTGATTTTCTCATTAGCAAATCCAGTTCCTTTTGATTTTGCTGTGTAGTCCACTTGTCTACAGTTTTTTCCAGATCACTGTTGTGGTTGCAGTGCAGTGAGGATCTTGATCTGCCTCTTAAACAAGAAGTTGTCTTGTGAAAATAAAGGTATGAGGGTTTTCATACAGAATTGTGTTTTGTGCTGCCCTGGAAGCTGGGGGGCATGGTAAGAAGGTTCCTGTAAAGTTAGTGGAGAGTACTGCCTTAAAGGATAGATACTCAGATTCTTGCCCTGTTCAGTGGAAACCCTTAAGCACATGCCAGGTCCTCGTGTGTTCTTCTGGCCTGCCTTTAGCTAACCAGCAGGTCTCTAATTTTAAAACAGCGATGTCATATGCTGCCGTTTGCCTAATTGCCAGTTTAGGACATTCTGAAGGAGGCTGCTGTACTGTGTGGGGGTCATGGAAGGGAGCTGGAGGATATGTTGGAGGAGCATGAAAGCTGGCCTGGTGTTGTAGCATGCAAGAAACGAGAAAGGAGGACATCTATCTGCGGGATTTGAGTGAATCAGGCTGTGCTAGAGTCACTGCAGAAAGAGCCATTTATACATAATGTATCTGGGACTGGTACAAGATACAAGTTCTTTTTGTCTTGTTAGAGAGGAAAGGGAAGAAGATAGCTGGCTAGAAAGGTAACCCATAAATTTCCTTTAGTTTCCCTTTGTGGTTCTTGCGAGCAAATAGAAATATGGTGTATGGCTTCAGTAATGGAGGCACTGAATTCGCCTCATAGTCTTTCCCTGGGGTTGCTGAATTTCAGCAGTTATTATGCCAACCATTCCCACCCACTGGTTTGTTTAATCTGTTTTGGCTTTCATCAGCTAATAATGTATGGTCATTGTAGCAAGGACTCTGTTCATGCCGGGTTTGTAATACAGTGCCACATTCAGTGGTGCATCTTACAAGTAAGGAATCACTAATTGATTTGATTCTTAGTTACTATTCTTTGCTGCCTACTAATCCTGTATGTTTTCTGTTGCATGCTGCAATTCCAGTCCCAAACTTTGGAGTCAATTGCTTTTTGAAACTAAGGCACCCTTAGTAGTAGAGGCTACATTAAGTAAGCATTAAGGCGCCCATACTTATTACAAGAGGTGTTTTAAAATCAAGTAAGGGTACTGTACTGTGGCTTCCTGTACCCTATCACAGGAGAAGCACTTTCTGTAGAGTGACTGCAATGCACATATAATATTCTAATAATTATGGAAAAGCTTCATGATTTGACTTCTCATGGTGTCTGATAAGCCAAAAGAAAAGAAAAAAAAAAAATCAAGTGTATTACATTTCCTTTCAATGTGGCACTGGGGCTACTCACTAGAAGACTGGCCTTGTGACATGCTATCGTTAATAAGTTTTCCATGCTGTCAAAAGTAATAATATTAATGTGCCATTCAGTTAAATTAATTTTGGTTTGTGCACTGGCCTGCATAAATGTGAGTGACATTTAGAAATATGATCGGGCAGGAGCTAAGGAGAAGCCAAGTGGCAAAACAGAGCAAGATGCACTCATTAAAGCAGAGCAGCCAGCTGCAAGCATTTGTGGGTAGGCAGAATTACAAAAAAACAGGCATGTATATTTCTTTAAATTCATTACTTCCTTTCTCTTTTATTTCAGAAATTCATTTTCTTGTTTAATTAAGAACTTGGTATGTTTGCTAGCATAGTCTCTTGTCTGGAAATCAAGGAGTGCATTTCTACTGATCTTTGATTTCAAGTGCCTTCAGCCACAGCGTTTCTCATTTTGCAAGAGGCAGCTGATTGTAATGCTTTTAAACTGATGACCGTGAAGTGTCATTTTCTACTAATAACAATGTTCTTTTTCCATGTCCTCTGCTTTTTAGAAAGCAGTAATAGAAATGCTTTCTCTAAACAGTTAAAAATGTAGCGAAAAGGACTGGAAGGAGGAAGCTGACAAAACCTGACTTGTTAATTTTTTACTAACATTGACTGGTTCAAAATACTGCCCAATTTACTTTCAAGTCCAATTTACCATTGTGTTGGAGAATATTGCATAACCAGGGCAGTAAAAAGAAATGTGATTTACTACATTACTCTATATAGCAATAAGAAGACAGATTTTTGAAGAGTATCTATGTCAAGTGGTGCTGCTCAGCATGATGGGGAGAAGAAAAAGAAAATAATAGATTTTTATTTCAACAGGAAGGTCCTGATAGGTCTGTTCCCTTTAAGCAAAGGCAAAAAGTAGTGCTGGCATACAGAGTTGTATCACAAAGGAATCAGAGAATAGATTGTAGTAGGGAAATCGGTCAAAAGGAATGTGCAATTAAACCATTTCTTTTGGCTTTTTCTTACTCCTACTTTATACCATGACTGCATCCTGACAGATACCACCTTCTGATACTTTTAATAAATTCTCTTCATTTGAAAGATAGCTCTCTGTCTGCCCTAAAACTAATCCCTTTTAAAAATTAACTTATGGACCTTTGATTCTATTTCTGTTCTCTGTTCATCCAGTGTCAGCTTCCTTTCCTTCTCTTTTTAAGCCTGGTGTCACTGCTAGTCCCTTTTTTATGGTGTCCAAAATCAGCTCTCTTGATCTTTGCCTCCAGAACCCTCTGTTTCTTCCAAGATCTCCTGCTGTAACCTATTTCGCTTTGCTTTGCTTCTTAGTTTACTTGTTATGTGCCTTGTAACTGAACACATTAACAGGAGCCTCCTTTTATGGCCAAGTTTGCACATTTGGAGAGGGTATAACCTATGAATACACTTCTGAAGTAATGTTAGTAAAAGCAAACAGGCGAGACTTTTGATCACACTCTGTATTTCCATTTTGTGAAACAAGTGGATTATTTCTGTGAGTAAAGAAACATGCAGTAGTAGTGAACTTGTCTGTTCATATTTTATTGTTTTAAAATATTTTCTTCAAAATCACAGTAGGTGAAATCATGAAGAAGGTTCTTCCTTCTCTCCAGAAGCATGTAGAACCTCTTTGCTGCTAGCTGTATAACAGTGTGGCTGCTCTGTTCACGGGCATTAAATACCTTTAGACAGCAAAGGAATTATTCTGGTTGTCAGATTAATGGCTTAGTTGTTAAAGTCCTTGAGTTTATATTGACTGGGTTTATAGTTAACATTTTGAAAGTCTGAAATAGCTACTTCTGTAATCAACCTTTTGATTGAAATTGCTGGGGAGAGTTCTGCCTGTCCTGTTTGCTCTCTGTACTTTGTTCCTAAAGTAATCCATAGACTTTGGGGGTGCAGTGCTATTTGGTGTGCAGACATAATCACATGATAGCTGCCAAAAGTGCTACAATAATGGGACATATTAGCTCCAGCTTTTCTTTCTTTTTCTGGTTCTTACTTACCTTTCACTGCTGCACCGTCTATTTTTAGCCTATTTTTGCAAACTGAGTTTTAGGAGTTTCTTGCTCTCTTCCCACTCCTTTGCTTAACTGTGGCAGAACTGTTTTCCTACTGTGAGGTCATCTGGTCCCTGATTTGCAAGCATAAACTATTGTATTTTATGACTATACCTGTTACAGGTCTGAAGTTTTCTGCTTTGTTCTTTAACTATGTGTTTATCAAAAGTGCAGTGCCTTGGAAGCTGGTAATATTGAAGGCAGCTGTTGTAGCAAAAAAATTTCAGGTTTAAAGAAAAAAAGGAAGCCCAACAAACCAGTATTTTTTTTTTCCAGTATGACCTCTATTTGTCCTAGTTGACTGGAGGAGCAGCAATGCTTTCCCAGTTGTAGATCCCAGCTATGGATATGGTTTGTCAATTCTGCACATTTGCGGTGGTAGTTTAATTGAAGTTGTGGCCAGTCTACGTCATCTGTTTCTGCATCCACGTGATTCTGCTACAGTTACTATTGTGACACCTTTGCAGGTTAGTGTATTTATGGCTGGTGTGCCTAGAAAAGAAATTTGTTGGATTTGAGACCTCTGTGTGTAGACAGAATACAATGGTGTCAGAAATATCTGAAGCCCACAGGTGTGAGAATTAGGACTGGAGATTCTGTCATTAAATTTTACATGGGTTTCCTGAAAGACTCCACA
>JAOEHX010028284.1:0-21463 GCA_025448015.1 Bolborhynchus lineola | reverse complement strand
ACAGGGCTAATTGTGTTTTGGAACATTATGTGAAACACTGAGCTACCTCAATTCCCATGAACTGAAAATCTTAGAGAATTAAAACATTAGAAGGCCTGCCTTTGATCACCAAAACTGAGTTTTAAGTCCCAAATGGAATTACTTCCCTTCTTCATTCTGTCTTTTTGAGCTTCTTACAGGGCTCTTTTCCATTTTTTCTTCGAAGTCCTTGTTTGGGGAGACATGATACTTAGAAATACTACTGGTTTTAGAATTTGTAACGAAAGATCTTCTAGTTTCAAGGGGGCTTTTTTGCAAGCAAAACAAGTAATTCAAACTTCAGTTTAATAACATACTTTTTTCTATCTGCTTACAATACATTCACAGACTTTAATCACAAGTGTGCCAAGCTTATAGCGGAATAGTTAGATGAAGCACACACTGGGGGAATAGCAGAATCAACGTGCTTAATCTGTTCTTAATCCTCTCTTGTACATAGGAGACCTGCCTATGCTGCTATTCCATACACAGACACAAGGGTTGATGCGGTTTATGCAAGGCTAGTTATGCAGCAAAGACTTCATTCAAAGAGACTCAGAAGCCAGCAGAAGGGAAGGGAGTGAGGCAAAAGAGAAATTGTGGTTATTATTTTTACTGTCTGAAACTTGAGCGACCTCTATTAGCAACGTAATGTATGGATCAGTCAAGAAAGAAAAAAGATGTCATAATTTTATGTTTCTGCTAAAAATATGCCTGAGCCTTTCCTGTCCACAACAGTTATAGATTTAAATCAATGCCAGCAATACAGAGTGGCAGTCACCAGCAGGTGACCAATTGTACCTAACCTTAAACTCTTTGCATGTGCTGCACCATCTCTCTCAACCAGCTCTCCTCTTCTGCCAGGCACACAGGAAAGTGTCTGGCTACTCTCAAGTATCCCTTACTCATGACTAGGGAGTGCAGTGAGGTCACCCAGAAAGACGTGAGTTTCCTCCACTCAATGCAGGTGGAATTAGAGAAAGACAAAGATTCTCTTCCTCTTCCCCCAACTTTTCCTCACAATACTCACTGTTTTCCCCTCTATTCCCCGTGGGCAATAGTTAAAGCCATAACTGTAAGCATCTGTGATCCACTGTGGTGCAGATGTTTTTTTGAAAATTGATTTGATGCTGAAGGATAGTAAAGCCACTGAATGGGTTTACTAAAAGGTGTAAAGTTGAACTGGCCCTGTCTATCTTTTCAAAAAGTAGGAATACCCTTGGATCCATAAGAAAATGGATGACTTGGAGTAGTGATAGAAAACAATGGCACCATTTATACTGGTGCTACTGCAATGTGTGAGGATAAACAGGGTAACAGAAAAGAGCTAGTAAAATCAGAAGCATTTTAAGATATCATGGTCTACAAAAGGGTGGACATTTTATAGATTTGTCATGATCATAAGAGACAGTAGATTGTGTCCTTTGCATAATAGTTTCATATTTCATTGCCAAAAAATGAAGTAAAAAACAGGCCTAGAAAGACAAATTGAAATTCTATCAAATCATTATAAGGCTTCACAATATGCCATTACAAAATCAGCAGTTCTGTAAGAAACAGTCATAAAATAGCCAGGCTGCATCTTCATAACATTTCTAGCAGTTTGTGTCAGTATTCATTTAGGAAGTCTTTAATCTCTGTATGTGCAGAAAAAGTATGAAATACTAGTATTTCATATTCGAATTATCTGCTATGCCTGTCCTGTTAAATATTTTTCCTCAGATGTTTGCTTGCTTTTAAATATCAGAAGACAAGAAGCCAATGATAGAAAATTTTACTTGGAAAGAAAAGGCTTCCGTGTATCAGAACATTGCAAGTCAGCATCTAACACCAAATACTATATTTCTGGTGACTGTTTTCTTTCAAAACAGAAACAAACTTGCACAGTCCATTAGACAAGAGCAACAATTTTGAAATGGATGCCCAATGAGGCTTGTTTTGCAGAAAAGACAGACTCTTTCACCCATGCTTGGAGATTCATGACCCTTCTACCAGATTAAATCATAAGAATGCAATTGATTAATCACTTCTGAAAAACTTAGCTTTTATTTTTAGTCAGTGCAAGAGGAACTCATGATTGCGACAAGATCCTGTATTGCAGGCTCTCTTTCAGAGTAAATTATGGGCACAGTTATAAACCAGCAAAAATAGAGGTTCATAATGGAGTTTATGACACACCTTTAATTATGCAGGACATGAAGAACAATGCTGTAATAAAATTAGCATAAAAAAATAATGTCATTTAGTCTACTGTGTGGTTTAAGACTTTTCTACTACAGATGAAGCAGTATGCTTGGTAATAGTTGCTCAGAAGTTATTTATCTTAGAGCCTTTAAAGCTGAAAGTGCTTTGCACCTTAAATTCATACATGAATTTTGATTAATCATGATTTGGAGTGCCTATGTTAGAGCTATAGATAATGAATATTGCTGATTCACTGTTACACTGTTATGCAAGCTGTTGTTGTGAGTCTGATGCAGCGAAAGCTTTAAAGTGAATAGACACTCCAGCGTAAGCATCTGACTTTAGCAGGCTAAGCTTCAGTACAAACACCAAACTGCTGTATGAGGTCAATACTAAGATATAAGCTACTGCTTAATATATGCTGAATGTTAAATGTATCTCCAGTTGTGCATTTTAATGCCCTTTTACCAGGTTATCTAGAGACATAGCACACACCTCTAGTACAAGTAAACAGGCATGTAATAGAAATTATACAGCAGTATTTTATAATAAAACCTATATATATAGAGAGAGAGTGTATACATAATATTCACGTGCTAGCATTGGAAGCATTTGTCTTCTTTGCTAAATGATTCTGGACCCAGTCCCAAAGTGCTTCACTGAGTAGCGTCATGTTCCTTAACTAGTCCAATTGAAATTAATGTGATCATGTGTGACAGATAAATTTAATTGGATAAAAACCTAAGGAAGTAGGATTTGGACACTGCAGTTGAATTAACTAATTCTCTTTAATTTATACACTTAATTCACAAGTTATGTTGTTCAAAGCAGTGTGAATAAGACATTCATTTGGCTCACTTTTCATTTTGAAAGATGTGAGTCAGTAGTGAAGTGGAGTTCTTTCTAGATGGGTGAGGTCTTAACTTCTTTCCTCAGCATAGAGAGAGGCACAACTGACATCACTAGTTATTTAATGGGAATAAATGTTTCTGAATCTGTCATCAACTGCCTGTTAAAATAGCTTGAGTTACAGATCTCATGTGAAAGAGAATCTCTGATCCCTGGGCATATTTGGGCATTTTCAGGTCTCTAATATTAGTTTGAAAGACACTAGATAAGTGCCAGATGATCTAGATTGGTCATTTGGACTTTGGCATTTCATAAGCTCAGAGGTGGTAAATTCTCTCCATTATGAAATAGAAAAATCATGTAAATAACACTTGCCATTAAGCTCTGCTGAACATTAGTCAGATGTGTGTAATTTTCATTTACACATGCATTTCTTCTGTATATGTACATATATTGCAGGATAATGGAGAATGACATTTGAGCCCTTTATCAAAGATAGTGATTAAACTTCTACCATTTCAACATAGTCTAAGTGTCTAAGAAAATATTGCCTTCTGTGAATTTTGTGGGGTGAAAGAGGTTCCAGAGCCCCAAATGTGTGGTCTCAGACTGCTTTCTTGAAAAGTGGACTTTTCCACAATAGAGAATGACAGTTACAATATGTTTCCATTTTATTCATTGTTTCTAGTATGTCATACACTAAGCAGGTATTTGAAACAGCTGGAGGCCACATAGTCAGAGCCTCAGGCTCCTAAAGTGAAAAAATTAAGAAGTTCTATAATAGGCATTACAGCAAGAATAAAGAAATTAAGTGATCTGCCTTTGAGGGAGGTTCTAACCCTAGTAGTAAATTTATTGCTTGATAAGATTACAAGAATCTCTGTGTGTCTGCAAGGGAAGGTTTTAGTAAAATGTCTTTGCAGGCATTTGAGAAGGAGTCAATTTCTGGAGATACCATTTACCAACAGTTCCTTCTTCAGATATTTATGACTCTTTTCAATTTCCTTTGGTCACAAATAAATTGTTTTTGCTTTCTAGTTAAAAGCCGTGCTACTAAAAGCAAATAATTTCTGTGTGCCTTTCAAAATGATTTTCATAACATCAAGCACTATCATGGATGCCTGAAGACAGAATGGTATCTTCATAAAAATGCAAATTATTGCAATTATAATAGTAATCAGAGCCACAGAGAACAAGGGATTTCTCAGCTATAGCTCTTGTGTGCCACTCAACATTCCCACGGAGGCACAGCAGAGGCAAACAGAGCAATTTAAATAATACTGATGTCCATTTCCTTTCAATTCCTAAGGGCATGAATATTATTTAAAGACTTTGAAATAAATGTGCCTCATACAAAAGTAGCATAAATTGCAAGTGGAGCTTTTGGTTAGAGCTCATATAAGTACACCGCTGTATATTTTTCATGAAAATTTTACAAGTCAGACAGAGATGTTGAAAATTATCACAACTGCTATGTGACAGCCAGGTCCCAACCTTGAATTACTCATGCAATAGAAGGTGAAGATTACGGTTTTTCAAGGCATAGAAAATAACAGACCAAATATCCCTCCGTTTCTACTCTTTGGACAAGCAATCTAAAGCTGTTACAATTAAAGTCAAGAATTAGTAACCTCCATCTAACTGCCCTATATCATCTCTGAATCTCAAAGCACTCCAAGTGAGAAATCCTAGTTTTACAAATAAGGAAATACAGTGAAGGCACAGATATTTTACTGACATTTATTATTCTAGAACAAGGTCTTATACCCATAGTTTCTGCATACTATTTTGATGCACTATTTCTCTTCATCTGACTTTCCTTCAAGTTTAGATCAAATCCAGATTGTAGATCATTCTGGAGCAGCATCAATATGACTGTAATTTATATGTGCACCTTAATTTAGACAGGGTACATCACCCCTAAGAAGCCTAATCCAGGGTCTAAGAATTGTTCAGATGAAAAAAAAGCTGGCCTTATCTTGTGCATACCCTCATCCAACATATATGTGCCTTTCAGAAAAAACAGAAAAACAGCTGTATTTTGGGAGACAAAAAGGGGTCAAAGGAAAAGGAATTAATCCTGCACAGTGTTCCTGAACATTTTTTTTTTTTCTTTTTTTTTTTTTTTTTAAATTTCTGTAAAGCATTTCTAAATGTTGGTATTTTGGTCATAAATCAGGATATTTGATTGCTACATTTTTGTCAGGCTTACCTGTTTCTTCCCAACTCTTGCACTCTTTTCTAGAGATCCCTACAATAAATACTTCCTTTAGTCCTCTTACTGGGATTCTTCCAGTCAACAACTTCAGTTGTCTGTACTCAGAAAGGTGTTTAACAAAGAGAGAATGAGAAAAACTGTTCACACAGATTTCATTATATTCTCAGTGACTCTGAAGTCTCTTAATCAGCTTCCATGTTCTGTCACTTCTTTGTTCTATGGAACATCACATACATTGCGGATGTATATGAATTACTGGATGCTTGGAAATATGAGAGATAACACTGGTAGCATTTGCCTTTTTTTCCCCCATTGGACTAGAATTTCAATCATAAAATATTGTCTGATATATGGAAAATAGAGAGGAACCAAATGGTGGAAAACAGTGGACTGGAGATATTAAGGTAAGGGCAATTCCTTTCTGAAAGTGAAACAATCTATGGGAAAATAAGCTGATAATTTTGAACTGTTGGTTGGATGTTCTTTAAATCATTTTCTTATACATAGAATGGCATAAGGTTTTAATTATCATTTTCTTAGTTTCAAAACAATTTCCCTCTAAAAGAGAACTATGTTCATGAAGAGTCTGAAAATGACAAAGATGGAAAGGAATAAGTTGCAGCTATGACTAGACACAACATTCACTGATATCTTGTACTTGAATGTAAATTACATTGATCTCTGTATTTGTATGACTTGTTCTGTCCTGGGTTCAGCAGTAGCAGTCATTTTTCTCCTCAGTAGCTGGTGCATTGCTGTGTTTTTGACTTTCACCCTGGGAACAGTGCTGATAACACCAATGTTTTTAGTAGTTGCTCAGTAAAGTTTAGTCTGACCAAGGTCTTTCTGAGTCTCCTGCTATGCCAGGGAGGAGAAGTCAGGAGGAAGCAGACACAGGACACCTGACCCAAACTGAGCAAAGAGGTATTCCATACCACAACACATCACCCCCACTACGTAAACTGGGGACAGTTACCTGGAAGGGTTAGATCACTGCTGGGTCAGGCTGAGTATCGGTTGGCGGGTGGTGAGCAGTTGTATTCTCTTCCCTTGTTATTTCCCTTATCATTATTACTATTGGTGGCAGCAGCAGTGGTTTGTGTTATCCCTTAGTTAATGGACTGTTCTTGTCTCAACCCGTGGGAGTTACAATTTTTCTATTCTCCCCTCCATCCCTCTGGGAGCAGGCGGAGAAAAGAGGAGGGGAGTGAGCGAGCGGCTGCGTGGTACTGAGTTACCAGCTGGGCTTAAACCACAACAATAGGCATCTATATGAATATACATGAAGTTATATTTTAAAATATAACTAAAGAAAAACATTTTCTTCCTTTTTTTTTTCAAGAGAAATTTCATTAAAGTGTATCTTTAGCTGGGTGAGTTTTATATTTCTTTTTAGTTGCTGTGCACAGCTTTAAAAATTAGTAAAGATACAGCAGATTTTTGGCAGAATTTGTCATACACAATTCTAAGACCTGTTCTACAGTTGGAAACATAAGCCAGTTTCCAGAAGACTGAATGATTCTGGGCAATATGGCCATGAGCCTAATCTCTGTTTGTCAGTCTTTATTTAGACTGAAATCTTCATTAAAAAAAAAAAAATGAAAAACCATAGCAAAATAAGTTCAAGACTGTTCTAGGATACCCAATCCTGTCTGCAGTTTGAGATGTATGTCCATTTTCCCTTCCCAAAGGTATAAGCATCTCATACCCTGGGGCTGCACACATGGTGTGAAATTCACAATCTGCTTCCAACAAGAAATGCAGTCTGTTCACTACCATATAGAACACACTAAAATCATGTCAGGAAGTTTTCCTCTCACTATTATTGAGTATACTCCCCATTTCATGACAGCATATCTTTTCCTTTCTTGACATCCATTTTATTTATGTATGAAAAGATTTGTTTGGCAAAGGCTGGACACAGCATCTCTGCAGTACTTCACACAGTGTGCACAAGATGTGTACATAGACTGTCAGACCTCGTTACTTCTTTTGTTACTACATGTTAGAATACATATTAGGCAGATACATAGAGGTGTTAAATATGTCCAATCAGTAATAAAAGGAAAATTCTTAGGGATAAGGATAGACTAAATGTTAGGCATTCAATGAAATTGAGAAAAAGAAGGGGAAAAGAATATAAGATCTTTGCAGTGATCTTTTGAGATTTAAAAAGGGTACCTTAGAATATAAGAAAGGGTACTTAACATATGGATATAGATTATTTAGAATTATTTAAAACCTAACTTAGCAAAACCAATAAAAAACATATTACTCTCAGGTGTTCTATAATGATAACACTGCAAACTTACACTTTTAACTGTTATCAAATCAATTTCTTATGTAGGTAACAAGGAAAAATGGAGAAAGATCGCTTGTGTAAACTAATCTGTTTGAGCTATTTTAAAACAGTATTCTTCCTTATATAAAAACAATACTTTAGCATTGAGAGATTCTAATGAGACAGTGCATAATCTTTCTTCCCCCAAAATGTTGAAGATATTATTTTTAGCTGAGTATTTCAGCAACAAAGACCCCTTGTAAGGATTGCACCAGTTGAGTTCCACGAAAGAACACTTTTTCTGGTGATGAACACATTCACTCATCACAGACAAGTCAGCTGAAGAATAAATATACCAAGGTCATGACAATATACCCTGATAGCTCAACACTTATCAAACCATGGCAGCTGGTAACACAGAGTGAACCTTCACTGCAGGAATAAGTGCTGCTGTCATAGGCACTGGAATTCCACTGACAGTGGATGTTCAAACCAGCTGGCAGCATCCAATGGCCAAAACTCACAGCCAGAATTTAAGAAAAAAAACAGCAAAGAAGCCTCTTAACCTTAAGGCTTCATATGTGGGGATGGCATTACTCAATTACAAAGGCAGTGGTGCAACAGGTATAAGATCCTAAACATGCTCCCCACTTGTTATCATGTTTTAAATTCTACTAGCATTCACAGAGAGAGATTTATTTTTATTAGGAAAAATTAGCTCTGAGAAACATAGCGGCAGTCTCAAGTACCAGGTACATTTTAGAGCATTATGCAACTTGCAAATTTTCAGACACACTGTTGTGGTTTTCTCCTCAGGGTTATTATCCTGGAATAATGGAACAGCCTCTTGCCTTAAACCCTGGAAAGTCCTACATGACAAAAGGTTTACATTTCAATTACGAGATTCATTTACCCATAGGAAGCAAACATTTGAATATCAAATATTTGCGGTGCGTTTCCAAGTGCTAGTGGAAACTTTTTGAAAATCATTATGTTAGAAATATTTACTGTCAAAAATAAAAGTATCAAGACTAAAATGACAATTCTTTTTCTTTTTCTTTTTTTTTTTAAGATTTTGAGGGAAACCACATGATGCCTGCATGACTTTGTGACATGCTTCAGGCAAGTTCAATTATCAGATGTTTCCACTGCTTGATTATCTGCCTATCAGTGCAATATGTTCTTATGGTACCTTGCTGCCTATCATGGTACTTTGCTGTCAGACTGGCCTAAAGAACGCCAAAGCATTTTCTTTCATGGTACATTACAATAATTTTGCTCTTTAAATGATCAGACCATTTAGAACTTTCATTTTACCCTTTTTGCTTAAAAGTAAGGAAACAGATATGTAAATAAAGCATCAGCATTTCCAATAAAATGGTTTATGACTATTTTCAAGCCTGTATTTGCGGAAGAGTTTTGGGTGTGGGCAAGGAGAGAATTCAAATGCAAACAGACAAATTTCATACTGGAAAACTAACCCCATATAGTCAGAGTTTAGAGCAGACGAAATTGCTAAATTTCCAGATGCTAAGAATTCTTCAGGATTGACCTAGATCTCTGTAAAGAAGAAAACATGAGATCTTGAAGACTTCAGGTATTTATCCAAGTAATTTTGGAGGGGCAGAGCCTAGAAGCTCAAAGACTCCAGCAATATCTCAGGATTCTGTGTTTGATAATGGTGAGTTTCATCTCTGTTTCCAAGAGATCTTTACTAGCAAGTCTTATTTTTTGTTAAGAAATACATGATGAAATATTATGGTTTCAACTGCATTCATCATGGAAGGAACAATTGATATGGGATGAGGAATGAAATATGCAGTAACAAGCTGTAGAGGAACTATGTTGGAGAAAATAAAGGTTTCATTTATAGAAAATTTCAGGATATTAAGGATGAGGGTTGCATTCATGATGGGAGAAAGATCAGTTGACTTAAGTATATATGAATAATCTGTGATACATTAGTTAGTTTTTTCATTGCATTTCTCTTAAAAACTCCATTTCATTCAGTGCTGCATTTATGCAGGTCATTCATAACAACATTTTTAAATGAAGGTGGCTTTGAGATCATCCAGCCTATCTCTTTTCATCCAAGTGTTTTGATTCAGTGGATTTTAATTAAAACATTGTGCTAATCCATACTGCTATGACACTAAATTGAATTTGACACCATATATATAATAGATGCACAGAGATACTTTTAACATAAAATTCTTTAGATAGGACCCATACCCTTCAATGGAGAGAAGGGCTTATATATAAAGCATCTTACCTATGGCTAAATGAAGGTGTTAATTGAAATGTAAATCTTTTGTTTTGTGGAACCTATCCATCAACTACTGTGCAGATCAGAGCAAACTAGGTTGTGCCAACTAATCAACTAGCATGTGCATGATGACTGGCCAACACAACCTATAAGGGCTGAGTTCATCCTATCCATGAAAGTATCTCTCCTTTATTCATACCACTAAATAACGTTCTTCAAGACTTGTGGGAAGAGCTGTCCTTAAGATTTTACATAACAAATTTTGTTGAACCTGATCAACAGATACGAATAACTGAAAGAAGGTGACTTCTACCTGCCTCATCTCTCTGCATCTCACAGTCTTTAATGACAAAAGCATTAAATAAACAAATTTATAACCAAATACAGAGCTGTATATAAAACCTTCATTTCAACAGGCTTTGAATCAGACTTTTACAGATGGGTTAATACACATTTGTCCCCAGAAGTGTCCAGTTTTACAGAACAAAGACCTTATTCTTTCAAAGGGAGCATTTCACCTGCATTTTACCAACATTTGAGAGACATGAAAATAGGGAAACTGAAACCCAGCAACTCAACATCTATTAATAATGCTACAGGACTATCTATATTTAACCTGAATGATGCACTTCTATAGTAATTTGTTTGAATTCAACTTACTGACCATAACATGTTTCTGTGCCACTTTGGAGTATTAAATGATACTGGCCATAGAAAATGAAAGTAGTTTTTCAAGCCTAGAAGGAATTAGTAGGAGTTGTAGCCCTCAAGAAGATTACACAGGAGTTAGATTTTATGGTCATTATTCCCAGAAAAAGATACTCTTACTAAATTTTGCTGATCAGACCTAGCAATTTGCTACAGATCAGATTATGATCATTTATGTGTATATGGGCTGACAACTCAGAAGTTATACACTTCATTAAGGGCAAGATTCTCACAGGATGAAATAATGTGGGTACATTAGTTTGCATCCATTTAGGTCAATTAGGTATCTAAGTCCCTGGCATCTAACTTCAGATCAGGGATTTAAAATGCCAGTGTCCAAACACCTTCAGACACAAAGCTAATTTCAAGCACACCAGCAAACTTTGAAGACTTGAGTGCAACTATTGGCTGTCTTTAAAATTTGCCAGGTACCAGAAGTCATAAGCATAAATTTCATAGTTTTGAAAATTTTCCACTAAAATCTGCCTCATAATTTTTTTTTTTTTTTCAAGATACAATTTTTTATGTGGTGCTCAGATACTCCTGGACTCTAGATTTTCTTTCAGAAGACTTTACTTAAGTCATGATCTTCAAATCTTCTTCCCATTTCACTGGATTTTGGAAAGCGGGTTTTTTTGCAGTGAGATGGATATTTTTTTCCCCAGATGGTTGAGAAACTAGATCTTAGTACTACTGGTGTTAAGAACATGTAAGATGATTTCTCAGCATGAGCTGTCTAAAGCCTCTCTATGACACAAGCTGCTGAAGAAGTAAGTTAAACTCTCACAGCCAAACATTCACTTGGGATTCTTGTGAGGCCTGTGAAACCATCAAAGAATAACAACTCCAAGAATACTGTGAAATTCTTTGCACAATGTAAAGAATACAAATTTCTTTTGTGAGCCAGAACAATGACTGAAATATTTCAACTCGTTTTCACAGACCTTTGCACTTGGCTTTTAGCAGACCAGAGCCAAAAAGCTATCATAAAACATGTAAATACCATTAAATTTTTTCCAACATTGCCCACTGTAGAAAAGGATCAGGTTCAAGACCATCTTCGGAACCTGAATGTTCAAGAGTCCATGGGATGAAAACCATTCACAGGTCCTGAAGGAGCTGGCGAATGAAGTTGCTAAGCCACTATCCATCATATTTGAAAAATCATGGCAGTTAAGTGAAGTTCCTGATGACTGGAAAAAGGGAAATATAACCCCCAATGTCAAGAAGGGGAAAATGGATGACCCAGGGAACTACAGACCAGTCAGTCTCACCTCTGTGCCTGACATGATCATGGAGCAGATTCTCCCGGAAACATGAGGAACATGAAAAACAACAAGGTGGTTGGTGACACCAACACGGCCTCACTAAGGGCAAGTCCTGTCTGACCAATTTGATGGCCTTTTATGGTGGGTCTACAGAACTGATGGATAGAAACAAAGCAGTTGACATTGCCTACCTGGACTTGAACAGGCTGAGAATGTTGGGGCTGTTCAGCCTGGAGAAGAGAAGGCTGTGTGGAGACCTCTTAACAGCATTTCAGTATCTGAAGGAGGCCTACAAGGATACCAGAGAGGGACTCTTCATCAGGAACTGTAGTGACAGGTCAAGGGGTAATGGGTTCAAAACTAAGCAGGAAGAATTCTTTACTGTGAGGGTGGTGAGGCACTGGAACAGGTTGCCAAAGAAATGGTAAATGCTTCATCCCTGGTGGTGTTCAAGGCCAGGTTGGACAGAATATTGGGCAGAATTAAATATGGCTAAAACTAGACCCAAATGAGAAATACTTTTTCTCCAAACCTGACATTTCAACAAGCCATTCCACTCTGACTGAGGGAAAATGCAGAACCCTATGAAAATTCCTGTGAAATGACAACATTTGGAAAAGACAGTCTCATTTGGCCCAAGGGTTGAAGTTACAATGTCTGAAATGGGAGAATGACACAGCAGTGGCATGAAACCAATTTTTCACATTCTGGATGGGTTTTGTTGTGCTATTAGTCACTCTGAAGAACATGGTCCAGTCAAAATCTTTTGCAAGGTGAATGGGGCATTTGCAAAGACTTTTGAGACTATCATAGTTAAGAGAAAGGTCATGGAGAGAAGTCCAACTTAAAAAGCATTTCAAAGCAACTCACCACTCTTTCTAAAGTGACTCTGTGAAGATTAGCTTTTGTGAGTACCCTTTGTCACACAAACATGTTTTTTCCAAAGACCTGATAGAAAAATGGATATTTGTCTCAAGAAAAATAGCGGTCAAAAATCACTGCCAGCTCCAGCTGGGACTGCTCTCTAGGATACGCAGACAATTGTTTTGAGTGAGAAAATTATCTAAAACTTGTCACAAGAGCTGCTTACCTTGTGATATTATGTGATAAAACTCCTTACAGCATATTTTGCAAGATGGAAGCAATTTCTACTTAGTATTAGATAATGTAAAAGTTTGTATTGCCAACTGAATTGTGTGAAGTCTGAGAAAGGAGCAAAAAGATATATACACAACTCATAGTCAGCACTGACATTCTGAACATGCATAAGTGTGGCCAAGGCAGAGCTTCACGTGCTCAGAAACGTGATATATTTATGGAGATTTTGATGCGTCAGGACATGAGCCTTTCAGGTGTCTCTCTAATGACAATGCAGACAAAAAAAGGACTTTCTGACAGATTCTGTATTTCATCCCTCCTGTGTTTCAGGCTGTCAGCTAATCCCAACCCTGACCTCAGACATGGCTGCAAGGCTGTCCACAGAAGGTACTGTACTGAAGGCTACCACACCAGTGCCACAGTTGCAGCTAGCAATTGGCAGATATTAAATGACAGATGGCTATGGTCTCAACCAGCTACATAGAGTGCTTTGAAAGCGACATATGTCAGTTTACCGTGCTTTGAATGTTCTCAAACACAAAAGACTCCAGTGTTCAGATGCCTTTCTTAGAACATGCATTTATATCATACCTTTAACAAACAAGAATTGTGAAAACACAGAAGTCTCAGCAGGTCAAAAAATTCAATAGCATCCCAGATCAAAACAATGCAGAAAGCCAAACATCTATGAATATAAAATGAAAGAGATTAGACCAGACTATTTAGAGAAGAAAACTTTGAAAGAAAAAGTAATATAAGACGGTGATCCACAAATAAGATTTACTTGATTTCTAACATACCTCCAAAGCACATTTAGCCATTTAATTTCTTGACCAGCTGTATTGCCTAGTGCTAGTTTTCCCAGAAAATTCTTAAATATTATCTTCGCATTTGAATAAAGCACGGGGGGAAAGCTCTCTATTTCTAAACTTAGAATCTTCTGCGTACACACTGGAAAATCTTTACCAAAAGCCACTCCTGGGCAGAGGACATGGGGTATTCTGAAGCTATGCGGTTTGGAGAACTAGTCCTACCAATAACAGAAAAAAAAAAACAAAAGCCATTTCTTCTCAAATTCTGAATTTAAAAATCATTCTACAGTCTGTCTATAATCTGTGATCTTATATAGTTAACAATTAGAAGGTTCTTTCTTTAAGACTCATGTTTCTATGTTCTAACATGACTTCCAGAGCAATGATCTGGCCTTTAACATAAAAGACCATGAGATAGATTCAGGGTGGACAACAATGTTTTGTACAATTAAAAATGGTTTTCATCACATACAGGATTGAGTGTAGCTGTGGTAGATGATAAAATTTTTCTTGATGCTTATTTGCAGTGACCTATAAAACTGCTGATGCATGGGAATCCCTACTGAAGCACATCAATAACATATTTATACCTTACCAGGAGTATTCAGTTATATATTAAATATGCTAGAGGAGATTATAGTGTATAAATAGCAAACATGAAGTCTTAGTTAGCCCAAAAGCATGATGCAAACAGCTCACACTCAACATAGTATCACAAGTCTAGAAAAGTGTTCAAATATTGGAAGAAGATAAAATAATCAGGTTATTCATTACAGTGTGAAATTAGACACCCAAACTGTAAGTTTGCAATCAATTGCATGAGTAACTTCGTTCCTAAGAATAGTCCCAAGGAAATCAGTGGAACCACTGTACATATTTCTACAAATGAGGTATGCAAGCATTTCCAGGCCCAAAGCTATCTTAGCTACAGAGTTGAAGTAAAATACAGGTCACAAGAAGTAGAAGAATTTCTGCCAGCATTGGCACCATGGGGAAGCCCCCACACATTGCATGATTATATTACTTCTGGGATCTGCTCTCTTCCCTCAACAAGAGGCCAGACTTTACTGAAGATGAAGAATCTAGAAAAGATTCTGAGTAGCTCGGAGAAGGTAATTTTCAATTCTGTTTCATTATGGAAACTGGAGGAGCAATAAAACCCTTCACTACCTGCTACACCTTGCCACATGACTGCAAGAGCCCCTGAGACAGACAGAGGGGAGGTCATGTCCTATTTATATGATCACAATCACTTAAAGTCTACTTATTTACCTCTAATATTTTTTCTCTATTTCTGTTAGTTATAGACAAGTTGTTGATTTGCCAAGAGGATTACTACAACACATGTTCATTTCTATCCATATGGTTTCTAATCCAATGACTTTTGCTGAAAAGGAAGTATGTAGTGTGCTTCTTTCTGCAGCCTTGATGTGGTCTGTTACTGCTAGTTACCAGTGTTCCCTATACTCTTCAGCAATTACTTATGCTGTCCTTTCAGTGTTACAGCCCACAGTGACCAATTTTAAAACGAAGAAACTAACAGAGAGAGCAGAAATATCCTTCAACAACTCACCTTTAATAATCCTCTTTAGTCAGCTTATTTACATTTGGCAAAAGTGTTTGCTCTACAGTGAATCCAGTTGCCACTTTTTACACTTTGTCCTTTTCCCTTTATGGTCAGTTCCTGGAGAATGCCTCCAGATATTCCTGATTAGCCTGCTGCAAATTGCAGCCTTGCAAATTACCCTGAATCAGTATTCTCAACTCTTCCATGAATGAATTTTGTCTCATCTTGAACAAGTGTGGCTGTGGTACTTCGTTTCTGCATGCAGCTATGAAAATCTAGCCTACCGTAGTTCATGGTCTTCTTGGATGCAATGCATTCCTTGCTTTACTATGTCAGCTTGCCTTATAGATTGTCAGAACCAAATTTTGGGTACACAGTACAAGTCCTTTTCTTTTCCATTAGCATATCTTACTGCTATTAAGTTCCTTCAAACAGAGAGGTCTCAGGCTGAACACCCTCTTGGAAGTTTTTCAGCATTATTTCACTCCAAAGCCTCACTGAAGACGCCTCTGTTGGACCAATCCTCCCACAAAGCTTCATTGCAGCTTCTCCCACCAGCAGCAGACCCCAGAGACTTCCTCTGAGGTGTACAAACACTAGCAAAAGGCTTCATTAAATGATTCTGCTCACAGATTACACTGGTACCAGTCACCTGCTGTTTCCAGTGTGATCAGAATGCCCAGAAAGTGCAGCTATTGCCTCTGTGGTCAGGAGACCTTCCTTTGACGATACTTGGTATGTGGAGTAGTGCCCCTTGAGGGAAACATGAGTTTTAACCTGACCTTCTTTCTTGATCATGAAATAATGATTTTCATTTCAGGACACTGAACAGTATGGCATCTCTGAAAAATATTTTATGCATGGTGCTTGGCAACGTAATTTGTTGTACTTTAGCTTACTTGGTGCGGCAATTTCATTTCAGCCTTTGCTATAAATTGGCATGATCAGGGTCACACTGGGAAAGACTGCATGATAACTGTGGAAAGGCTGTAGGATTCTTTTTCCAGTAGCTTTCAATGGAATTTACTTTTATGCTCCTAGACTGAAAGTTAGTAAGTGAAAATAAAATGCTTGTGAATCACTTTTGTTAGAATTATTTATGTAGAAAATCTTACCAACTTTTGGTTAAAAAGAAAAATAAAGTGGCAGAGTTGCATTATGCAGTGAGTATATGTTGCTAAATCAACAAAAGCAGGTGAGAAAGAGAAATTAACACATTTAGTGAGTTTGACAAATGGCAAATTACTCTTTCATTTTAGATTTTTAATTGATACAGGCCATTGGTTGACTTGCTTTAAAGTGAATGTTTCATTTTCTGTGCACACCAATTTGTAAATTTATAAGAAAATACGTGCTGAAGAGTCTATTTCCTTTTATTTGAGTTCCAGGTCTTATCTGAAACTCCTTAAAGATATGTGATAAAACAATTACAACTGAAAATATAAACGTCAGCATAAATTGCCAAAGCTAGAAGTGCTCAAACACTGGCCATGTCAAAGAATGTACAGGTAGAATAATGCAGGTTAGTTAGGTCACAAATATTGGTGGATTGCTGAGCTTGCAAATCATATACAGTTTTGCACAAACTACCCTGAAGGTCACCTTTAGAATACAAAGGGAAATATTGTTCAGTTGAGAACAGGGTAAACATCTAAAAGCCATATTAAATATTTTGAAGAAAATGTTATTCTTCTTAATGCCTCTGTGGTGATGGATCTTTCCACCCCCCATCCTTTGGAATGCTCCACAATCTCAGGAATTCAAACCAGGCCCTGGCCTTTGTGTAATGAGCTGTATTGTGAAGCATCCCTTGGCCATACCAGGAACTCTTGCATGGCTAGGGAGGGACTGATCATACCAGAGATTCCTTTGCCTGGATAAGGTGGGAAGCAAGAATAGAGATGATCAGCGATTCCCTGACTATATCTTTGAAGGTCACTCTTTGAGTGACCCTAAATCATTCATTTTGAGTCAGTCTCAGGGAGTTTGCAGCAATTAATGAAGGTCCCCAAGCATAGTCAAGATGCTAGGAAATTATCACAGTGCTTTTTGCCAGTTCACAACAAGCCATGAAATAAAATAGGAAGCTTAAATGAAAGGTCACAACTTCCAATTTAATTTCATATAAGACATGAAAACAAGCTATCCAATGACTGAAACCTCTAACATGACAGTAAGCAAAAGGAAGTGAGTGAAATAGACAGATATTTAATTTTAGGGTACAATAAGGACTTACAATCAGTGATGGCCTTCAAAAGACTGAAGAAAATTTATGTATCAATTTCAGCTCTAACTAGTTTATCTTACCTGTGCTAATTTACCACTTTCATTTGGTAGATCTCCCCATGCCCTTTGCTTCTTCTATGATTCTTCCTTATTTTGATACTCTTCCAACAGAAAATAGGAGATGGCTTCAAGATAAGCACCATAACTGACAAGAAATATGAGATAATTTTCTATATGTAGATATGGGTACAGCATAGGTTTCCTCCTCTTCCTCCATTCCCTTCATATCTGTTATCTTTTAGGTCTGCAATGCTTCTCTTTCCTAGGTTTACTTCTATACACAGAAACACAGCAGTATTTGACAGGAAAGATCCACAAAAATTAAGAACTGTTTCCCGTCCAGTAGCAAATAAGAGATGCTTCTATCTAATAAAAATATGAGAGCAAAAGCTAGCTATTTTTGCCTTTCCCCATTTTACTGTATGTTCTTGAAGTACAGAGGTACTGCTCTTTTATGCTTGAAATTGGTGATGCTGAACTACCAAGGCAAAGCTTTACTGAGCTTTGATTAGCCTCATCTCCCATTTTGCACTCCAGACAGAAAAAGAACAAATTTGGATTACTTACAAGCAGCTATTTGGGGGCTCTGTGAACAAAACCTTCCCTCAGTGCTGTGCAAAGTATAATATTTATTTCAAACTATGCTACTTCAAATAACAATCACACTTTTTTTTTCACACTTGTCCTTTGAAATTGTAGACATAAGCCACATATCACTGACAAAGAAAGAAGCTGTGTGCATAGCAGCTGTGTGACAAATATCACAGCTGGAGGGAAAGAAATAAAGACGATGAGCATTCAGTATTTTTCTTTCCTATTCTGTCTGTCCTGCTGGACAAGGTGTTTCACAGTTATGATTACTGGAGACCTAAAATACTTACAATTTCATGTTTTACTTTCTGCCTCAGATGTCTGTGCCTACTATTAACAGAAATTAAGATAAATAAGGTGCTTGTGATTTGTCAGACTGAAATAAGCATGCTTGAGTACAGGCAACTGTGCAGAAAATGCAGAAAAAACTAATAAAAGAAGCAAATGGCTTATAATATTTTTTCTTTTTATTTCTTGCTCTATCAGCACAAACAAAATACAAGATATTGTCCCCTTAGCATATGAGTTTGTAAATTTGAGTGCTATAATTTACAGCTTTCCAATAGGAGTTTTCAAGAGGGGAACAATAAGTTACCTGATAGCATTCCAGCACTGCTACTGATCACTGAAGAAAAGGATATTAGGGCAAAGAACAGGAAATTCCTTCTCCAAGATGCAATTTACAAATCTACCATTTGTGACATTTAGACCTTCCCTTTCACCTTCAAAAAAGCTCATGTGGGTGTTCCTTCACTTATAAGTATTCAACACGTTGCTGCAGACATGGTTTTCCTAGCCCTTCCCTAACAGCCCACCTTTTGTAATTTACATCCAATAACAGAGTCTTCTTAACTCAAAAATGTCCACAAACCTGTCAGCTCTCTAAATGCCCTTCTAATTGGCACTTCCCCTTTCTCCCCACCACTTCAAAACCTGTCATCTATGATGCTATTTCAAAACATTAATAAATTACATTATTCCTTGAGTTTGGAATTTGCATCCTGTTTTCTTATCAAATTAGCTGTATATTAAATGTCCCAAATTTCTAAGTTGCTGGGTACCCTCATTTCCTGTTCAATTACTGCTACTGGACAAATCAACCTCACTAAGAATTCATGAAGCAACTAAATAGTTCAAGTGTGAATCCTCAGAAGAGCAGGGTAGCATTTATCTGTAACTCATTTACCATTTCTCAAAAACTTCAGAGCATGTGTGCTGCAAATTAAATCCAGCAAGACATGAATGCATCCTTTTCTTATCTAAGTGATTGTTGTAATAAAAAGGCTGATATAAAGTAAAATTAGTCTGATCATGCAGCAGATGGGAACATTTTCTTGATGCTTTTCTGAATGTTTGTGAGATAAATGTATTGTTCCACTTAGTTTTGTAGCACCTAGCTGGTAATTGCACCTCTAATATTTTGAATGAGTGTGACCTAGTATAAATATGTTCGTAGCATCTTGCATAAATCAATGCTAATTGAATGTTGTTGGTATCTTATTAAACAGCATTTTTACTAAGATTAGGAAAGAGAAAGAGGCTCCCCATTTATTTAGATGATTTTTTTTTTCATAACTGAATCTTAATTTTTCTCTCCTCCCCATCTTTATTTCTTTTTCAAGAGTAATGCAGGATTTTGCTTCACAGGCTAGATCTAAAAGGCAGCAAGCTGAAGAAGGATGCTTGAAGGATGACTTAATTGTAAAGTGTTTCATTTAGAGTCTACTCAAATTTCCAGCTGTGAAATTGCCAGATCCTTATATGCCAGTATTCACAGCAGTATGTTAGGTTTATATAGGATTTTTAACTTCTGAAAAATTGCCAACTGTTCAAGAATTTGTTAGGCCAGCACTAACAAAATAACGATATTTTCTCTTATTGGACTTTCCATTAGTCTTTTATTTTTAAACCTTTTGGAGAACAATGTACAAGTTCATAATTTCTCTTTACTACCAAGAAGGCTGTAGAGTTTTGGCTTTGTTTTAATGAAAATTGAGATTGTCTCATAATAATAAAATTCTGGGAGCAGAGATTTGAGAAAAGCCATCAAACATGACCAATAGTCAGTCATAAGAGATGATTTATTTCAGTGTAGCAGCAACACAGTAGACATGATTTTTCTCTGCTGTGTAGTAAAGAGGGCATGCAGAAGATCCTAGTGACAATTTAAGCAAACACAGGCTATTTTATATTTCTTTCCTTTTTTCCCATATAGATATAAGCAATTCCAACAGCTTTCCTGACACAGCTTAACATGACTGTATATTTGGATAAAATACCCACATGTAGAAGAATTATAAGAGTAACATGAAGCTGCCAGGTCTGTAATTTTAATGCTTGTTTGAAGTTGAAAAATTTCACATCTAGAACTAGCTTGTTTCATTCTTGAAGACGTGTTAACTGTCATTCCAATGCATGTTGCCATTTTTTAGAATGGATATAATTTGATTTTATAAATGATTGTAAATGTGTTGTGCTTATCCACCACATATTCACCACAGCCTCTATGATGTAACTGCACCTACATAATGACAAACTCTTTGGCTTGCAAAGAAATGAGTGGAAGTGATATGACAGATGTCTCTCATATCCATGATGAGCATAGAGAAGGGGAAGTGGGACTGATCATTCAAATCCTTCCCCCAAAGCTGTGGAGTATAAGCAAAGCCAGCAAACATTGAAGTTCAAAACAAACAGCAGCAGTTCTTGTTCTTCATAGGTGGTTGACTGGTGGATCATGAATAAACAAAAACCACACGAAACCCAGGAAGCTTTAACACAAAATAGGTGGAAATGAGAAAGTGTTAGGACAGGCTGATGCCAACTTGATGAAGTTTAACCATGCCAAGTGCAAGGTCCTACACCTGGGTCAGAGCAATCCCACGCACAGCTACAGGTTGGGCAGAGAAGAGATTGAGAGCAGCCCTGCAAAGAAGGACTTGGGGGTGTTGGTCGATGGAATAATGAACATAAGCCTGCAGTGTGCTCTTGCAGCCCAGAAAGCCAACTACATCCTGGGCTGTGTCAAAAGGAGTGCGATCAGCAGGTTGAGGGAGGTGATCCTGCCCCTCTACTCTGCTCTTGTGAGACCTCACTTGGAGTACTGTGTGCAGTTTTGGTGTCCTCAACATAAAAAGGACATACAAATGTTGGAACAAGTCCAGAGGAGGGCCATGAGGATGATCATGGGTCTGGAGCACTTCCCATATGAAGATAGGATGAGAAAGTTGGGGCTGTTCGGCCTGGAGAAGAGAAGGCTGTGTGGAGACCTCATAGCAGCCTTTCAGTATCTGAAGGGGGCCTATAGGGATGCTGGG
>JAOEHX010028282.1:20026-33744 GCA_025448015.1 Bolborhynchus lineola | reverse complement strand
CCCTGTCCATGGCAGGGGGGTTGGAACTAGATGATCTTAAGATCCTTTCCAACCCTAACTATTCTATGATTCTATGTAAGGGCGGACAGACAAGCAATTACACTGAGGAAGGCAAAATGCTGTGTGTTACCCTCCTGGTATAAGTTGAAGTATCTTCTTTGCATGCCTGAATCTTGCCTTCTGGAGATCCAAATCTTAAGATCAAACCTTCACAAATATTAAAATCTAAACTGATGTTTAATGGTTGTGAAAAGATGCTGCTAAAAGCATATGAAAAGGCCTACAGTAACATGAAGGTCATACTTCTTAAATATGGGCTATACCATGTATTAGTTTTGAATATATTTTTCAATTCATTTCCACAGAAGTATTTTTTAATATGATCAAGATCTTTCTGGAAGACATAATAAAATACATGAAAATCCACTCTCACAAATTCACACTTGAGTAGCCTTGCTGCTGTAATAGCACTGAAGTCTGATTGACTGTGATTTCACATCTGTTTTTCTTCCTGTTACTCTTGAATCATGATTTTTCTGTGAATTTACACTTATCTTGATCCTACTAGAATCACTCCTTCTAAAAGTATATGTAAGAGAAGGGAGAATCTTAATATGAAAAAGTTATTTCAAAATGTCTCTAGATACATTGTTTTTCTGAAAGAGTATTCTTCTGGAGAATTAACACATCTAAAGTTGCACAGAACATACCTATTAAACAACTAACTCTTGCTTTTCTTTTAGTTCCTTACCCACCTCGAAACATTTCTGTTCAGATTGTACCAATCAACAGAAACAACTGGGAAGAGCACAGTGGGAATTTTGCAGAAGAATCATTCATGGGACCACAAGAAATCATAAAGAAAGAAAAACATAGCCATTTTTCTGACAACCCACCTGAAATTCCAGCAGTGAACACAACTGCAGCCTCAGCTGTCTACCACCATAACAGCACTGAATATGAAACCACGTCACAGCCGTACTGGTGGTCTAATGAAGCTGAGTCATCAGAGGGTGATGAGGAGTTTGTCAATGTAGCTTCCAGTGATTACAAGGCCAATGACGTCAACACATCTGGAAAACTCAATCCAGAGCCTCTTTCCTTCCTTCCTGTGCAAATGATGGTGACCTGGTTACCACCAAAGCCACCTACTGCTTTTGATGGTTTCCATATCAATATTGAAAGGGAAGGTAAACCAGAGCCTTATAGCCTTTTCATACTTATTTTTTGTAATTCCATTGGTGGTTGTCTCCTCTACAAATTATTAACCAGTACTGTGCTTCAGAGGGCTTTGTTAGATCTCCTGTATTTCTTCAGAAGTTTCTTTCACTGGATAGCATCTGGTTCTGGCTGTGTATCATAAAAGTCAGGGAAGAGGAGTACATTGCAGTTTGCAATTCTCTTTTGTTTTTGCTACACTGTTTACACTGCAGTTATCGTAAATCCATTCTGGTATTGCAGAAAGGAGGTGACCTGATAGAAATTTGGGACACAGACGGCACATTATACCAAGTAGTTTTGCCTGCCACTGAGAGAGGTTCTCAGGGGGACCTTGACTTGAAGGGGCATGCAGAAAAGATTCAGATTAAAACTTGCCTTGGAGGACAGCTACCAAACATATTCTTTAGGCAACAAGGAGGCTGTGGGGGAGAGCGGGGAGATTTTTCAAGTGATGAAGCTACAAGAAAATCAACACATTGCTTAAAGATTTTCTGCTTTTAAATCTGTTTTATCCAAATTAATTTTATTTCCTCACAAGCAGTTTTCATAAGCCTTCCCACCCAGAGGGCAAATACCATTTTTTTTTTTATTTTATTTTTTTTTTTTTTTCAGAATAAGAATGCAATAGATAGAAAATTCAAAGCTTTTTTTCTTTTATGTTGTGCTGGTTTTCTCTTGCACAGTCATGGCAACCCAATTTTATTATCCCTTCTATGGAATGAAAATTCAGCTCGAGTCTGTTGTTCCTTTACACCTATACTACAACCTTGGTCATTAATTACTCTTGCGCTGATGGCAGGAAATAAAACTACCCACATAAATTCAGTCCTTTTGGATACCTTTTAATCTCTCAGCAGAAACAGCATTAGCATTTCTGATATAAATCATTTTCTCAGTGGCTGAAGCCTTTCAAGTTTCAATTAATCCATGCTTCTTTTTCCTCCCTGATTTAGAGAATTTCACGGAATTTTTGACAGTAAGTGAAGACACGCACAAGTTTGTTGCTGAACTGAAAGAACCAGGAAAATATAAGTTGTCTGTAACAACATTTAGCTCCTCTGGCTCTTGTGAAGTTCGGGGAAGTCAATCGTCAAAAACACTTAGTTTTTACATCAGTAAGTATTTCACAAATCTGTCTTTATCTCCTGGACCAATATATCTTCAATGTTATATATATATAATATATATATATATAAATATTTATATATATAAGATATAATGTTAGAGTTTGACCACTGTGGCAGCTATGGCATCTGCTGCAGAATCAGAAGAGTCTGTTCTGGAATTACGTGTGTCGGAGAACAAAATATACTGCAAATATGTTTTACGTTATATCTTCCCTGGATGGGTCTTCATTGTGCTGCCTTGGCAGAGCTAAGAACTGAAAGCAGGTAACATATTTGATAGAGTCATTGCCCAGTGTACAGAAGTGAAATGGCTCACTGAAACAAGTTCCCCCTTGCGTCTTTCAAAAAGAGGATTTAATTCAGAGAATTAAAGCAGTGCTTGTAGACATTCTTGAAAATACTTAATTTCTTTACTCCTGCTCTGTGTACTGGCTTAGGGATGAAGGGTATCTCAGGCTGAGAGTCTTGGAATTGCATAATTAAACACTGAACTCTGAAATTAGATGGCCTCTGAGAGTACACAGAAGAAATTACAAAAAGATGACATAGTTCAGCCTGATGAATTCAGAGGAAAAAAGGGAATTTATTTCCCTGTAGGATCCCAGGGTTTCTTAACTGAAGATTTAGCAGAAGATAAAGCAATAAGACACGACGGTGTAAACTAATATCATGACTGACTATTAGGTCAGCAAGTAAGGCAGGTGTTGGTGAATTCAGATTTTTATGGTGAATTCAGATTGTTATGGTGAATTCAGATTGTTATCCTTCCGGTGGCTGTTATCACCTCTGTACCTTTTCTACAAAAGGAAGTAGATATAGCCTGCAAAGTGCCCATACAATGAGAACAGGGGAGTACTTGCAACTCTACACAATTTTACATGTGGGAGGATGCTGTCTCCCCCAGTTCATGAATGCTGTAACAAGGCACAGGAGCTAAAGCTGGCAGAAACATTCATATTTAGAAGAAAATTTACTCAAGTACTTAATTAGATTACTAATAAAAATCTTGTCTTTAGAAGCTCATAACATTTACAAATACTAACTATTTAGGCTTAAATTCATCATAATGCTTGACTGCATGTAACTGAATTCCACTATCTTGTCTATTTTTTAACTTTATAAGTGAAAGAAATGGTACTTGGAAAACAAAGAGACAGGAGGAACCAGCACACAAGAGAAAGGGCCTCTTCTGTTGCAATTTCACTGTCTTTAGTTTGCTTTAGAAATAGACATTAGACATCTTCATTATGTGGAAAGCATTAAAATATATAAAAGTATTCAAGTATAACAAATAAATTATGTAGCATTGCTATTAATGCCAAATGTTATTCCATTTCCATTAAGCAATATGCAATACAGTGTCTCCATGAAGTCTACTCACTGAGGACAGACATGAGAGAAATGAGAAAATGTTAATCCAAAGTACAGGTGTATGGATTGATAGATTAAGTGTTAAGATGTTATGGGAATATAATGAATATTTTTCTTTTATGTGTAACACATTGAGAACATTTGTTTTGGGGGGGGTTATCTGTTAGTTTTGCAGTCTTTCAGAACCACTTGAGAATTCTTGGCAATTGTCATATTTATTCTGTCAAATGCATGATCCCTTGTATTTAGATAGATTTTATATGTATTTCTGGTAGTATGCCAAGTCTGAGATGTGCACAAGGCTTCTTAAGGTGAAATTGCTTTTCCGTATCTCTTTATGAATCAAATTAAGTAGGCTTTTTGTGTAGCGACTACAGCTTTGGTTTATTACATGAAATAGCTCAGTTCCCTTAGTGCCAATGCTGCAACAAATTCTGAATGGTAAGAGCTGCACATACAGCATTTGCTCTTAATCTAATGATCGAGTTCCTCTTTTAGCTGAGTAGGTCTGCCATCATTAATAACTCTTGCTCATAGCTTCAGCCTTATCTTATCGTTGTAGCACTGTTAGCAAAGCATCCTGTCAAATTATTGGCTTGTATTACACAACATTTTTATTGCATCCATATAGCAGTATAGCTTGTCAAATATTGTAGGCTGATCTCACTGGTATTTATTTTATTTTTCTCAATAAATGTAAAGAACTATTAGAATTATGTAAAGGAAGGAATGTCAAGGAGAGAGAGCTGTCACATCACTTCAAAGTGACAAGAAAAGCTGACAATTTTAATGAAATCTGAAATTTTGACCAAGTCTACCTGAAGTTATCTTTCAAAACATTGTTTTATCTACATTTAAGCCTACGTTCTCTATCAAGTCCTTCAGAAAGTCTGATGGACAATGAGATTCTTCACTGTGGTAACCTCTGTGAACTTGATTTTCAGACTTCAAGGCTGTAGTACAGTTGGAGGGCATGGCAGTGTGTGGAGAGGTGAAAAATTTTATGTACTTATCCTTTAATATTTGTCAATGATCTGTATGCAGTTGGATGTCACAGCTTTTAAAATTCTCTTGAGCAAATCTCATATTTCTTGGTGCTTGCTGGTAAGCAATAGAGAATATTGCAGTCTGAATTTTTGAACAGTGACATTTCTCTCGTCATCTCCTCAGCTACAGGTGAAATAGCACCAACCACAGGCTATTTCACAAGGGCTGCCTTCTTCACTGCCTGATGGCTGTGCAGATGAGCAAGTGTTAGTCCAGCCTCTTTCAGTAGTAGTAAATAAACCCATGAAAGAAAGATGTTTTGACATATGTGCCTCAAATGTGCAGAGTGGCTTGCTCATGTGTGCTTCTGGGACATGTCCCAGGCCCCACAGGTGAATGGATAGAAGAGCTCACTGAGAAGCCCCAGCACGTGACTGTGACAGTGCTAAGCTCTACTACTGCCCTGACATCCTGGACAGCATCAAGAGAAAGCGGAGGCAACAGCACCATCGTGTCTGTGGTCTCTCTGACCTGTCAGAAGCAAAAAGAAAGTCAAAGGCTTGAAAAACACTACTGTACTGAGGTAAGGGATGGAAGCTGAAGCTTTTTCAAGCACAGGAAAAAATTGCTACTGATTCTGCTGTTCGGGATCATCATGCCTAAGGGCCCTGTTGGGGTTAGGGCTGCAGAACACAGTGGTAGGTAGTCCCTGCTGCAGTCTAAAGGGACACAGCCACTACAAACTGTAGAGGAGAGGGCAACATTTGGGAACAAATGAGTGTACTAAACCATAGGAGTGTTAAAATTGAATTTCTGTTGGACTTACATGGCCAGTCCTTTGTCCAAGCTTGTGAATTACACTGTACCTTTTGAAGCTGTTCTGCAGCACTAGACAAAATGGTGCCATAATAGAATCATAGAATCATCAATTCCCAGGTTGGAATTGATCTCAAGGGTTATCTGGTCCAAGCTTTCTTGTCAAAGCCATGGCCCAGAGAAGATGTCTGGCATGCTGTCCAGCTGAATCTTAAAAGTACCCAGCCACGGGGAACCCACCTCTTCTGGGAAGATTATTCCCATGGCTGATTGCCATACTGAAAAATTTTCCTCTTGTGTCCAGCCTGAATCTATGTGGGAGTAACTTGTATTTATTATGCCTCATCTTTTCCTTGTTACTCCTTGTGAAAAGGGAGTCTCCATCTTCTTTGTAGCCACCCTTTAAATACTGGAGCATGGTGATAAAGTCTCCCCTGAGCCTTCTCTTCTCAAGGCTGAACAAACCCAGTTCTTTCAGCTTTTCCTCAAATAACAAGCTTCCCAGTCCTTTGATCATCTTTGTGGCCCTTCTCTGGGCCCTTTTCAGCCTGTCACATCTTTTTTGCATAGAAAGGGCCAAAACTGAACATAGTATTCCAGGTGTGGCCTGGCAAGCACCAAGTAGAGTGGGATAATGACTTCAGCTCTCCTGGTGATGCCCTTGTTGATGTAATGTCAGGTCCTGTTGGTTTTCTTTTCTGCAGAAGTACACTGTTCAGTCATACTGAGCTTGTTGTCCACCAGGACTCCCAAGTCCCTTTCTACAGAGTTGCTTCCTAGCCATACCATAACAACATGTATGCATCTGCTGTAATTCACTTGTATTAAGCAAAGTGCTCATAGGCATGGTTATCATCAGACTAGCATAAATTCTTTCTTAGATACCTACAAATTAATACAGAATACAAATGAATACAGAAACTCTACGTTTTCTGGAAGTTAAGAGGTGATCAGAAGTCAGCTTTTCTTTTTATCCACAAAAAAAATGTCAGCACTGGGAAGCAAATGATAATTTAGATCACCTATGATTTGCATGAACAACGATCAGTAATCCTGAATCACAAAATATGGCATTTTTCTGTTAATTGAAACCCCGAGTCAGACATTGTGGCTATGATGGATCAGTAGCATACAGCTTCAACTAGAAAGAGATTTTAGCCCACATCTCAGTTACCATATCAAGATGCTGATAAGGCCATGTACTGAGCAGTGCCACAACTTCTGTTTCCCTAAATGTGTGTGATGGAGGAGTCTGCAAAGTACCTGCAGTGCTGCCTTGCTGCACCCTCAGCTTGTCCATGGGAATGGAAAGAGGCCACTAACACTTCCAGTAAACCTTCATCTCCTTCAACTTTGTGGTTAACCCTGCAAGTTAATAGTACATAGAGTCTGCATTCTTTAAAAATGTCCTTTAAGATGGTTTTGTCTGTCTTCAGTTTTATTCCAAGGATGGCTATGAACTTAAACGTTCGAACTTAAACTGTCTCTTCATGACAGTTTAAGAACTGTTTTTCAAAATCATCTTGTAATCTCAGAGTTATTTTCCTTCCACTTATTGAAAGTGCAGTTATTTAATCAGGAAGGAAAACAATGCAGCAGTGATTATAAACCACAGATCACAAGTATATACATATATGATTAAAGTAAATACTACAGGATTCATCTACAAACTGAAAAATTAGTATCTAAAGCTAATCCTTGAGTAAACAAGATATCTGTAAAAGTAAATGCATGTTTATTGCAAACAGATATAAAGTCCTAAATACAGTTATTTGTTTCTCTTTGTCATTACAAATATTTATGCCATCTCTAATCAAATGTTATCAGCTTATTATACATGGAATTATTAATGGCTGGTTGGTTTAAATTCTCCTTGACAAGCTGAAAAGGGCAAAATTCAGTGCAGCCTTCTATCCATTTCGAACATTGTGCAAGATTTAAAAGTGATTTATCTTTCCAAAGCAGCTATTAAAGAGAAATTCTGTTCCTCACTAAATCTGTGCTGGTACTGATAAATTCATGGGCACCGCAGTAAACCACCAGTGCAAAGGTGGCTGTGATACGGACTCTGGAAAGTTTGTGAAAATATTAGTAGGAGGTATCAGCCTGGAGCTCTGGAAGGGGTGCAGGTTGTCCTTTCCTTGAAGATGTTCTGCGCATTTGCTATTAGCTGGTTCTTCAGAAGATAAGACTTTTCATATTGTATCAGACCAGGAATCGCTTGGTCAGGCATTCTGACTCCATCTTAGACTGAAACTTTGTGTGGCACAGCAGAAATTTTAATGGTGATGTTTCAAACAGAAAAGAAAAATCACAGTGCCTTCTAAGTGTTTTTGTGCTGTGCAGGGGAGGTGAGAAAGAGTAATTCCTCTCTGATTTCACTGTGCAGTCACTTAACACATGCATTCAGAAGACAGCTTTCCCATAAAACTGCCTTCAGCTCACATAGCTGCAGGTGAATCAGATGGCCATTGAAAAGCCTCAGCCTTTTATTGAAAACACATGGTTTTCAATAAAAAAATGTGCCTGAATAATATCATCTGAATATGAATAACATAGCCTGGATATTTCAATGAACTTTGACAGTAGGAGAGAGTTGGTCTGCAGAGTGACAAGTGTAATTCTCCGAGTTAGATCATTTATCAAGTCAGTCCTGGCCACTTTCACAGGTTTTCCATTTTGGGCTTTATGAATGAAGTTTTAGCAGCTGATGCCAGTGTGTTCATAACCACACCCTTTATAACTGGAGTAGTTCAAGTACATTTTCAGTATTGTTTTAATTAACTGAGTAAATACTTCATGTCCAATATGTTCTCTTCCTATTAGGTAAATTCAAGCAACAGCCTCATTGAAAATCTTGTTCCTGGTGCCCAGTACCAAGTTGTGGTGTATTTACGGAAAGGACCATTGGTTGGACCACCTTCTGATCCCGTTATATTTTCCATTGGTAACCCCTGCATCTACTGTTTGAAATACTGTTTATTTTGGTTTGGTTTTAAATATGTGTTGTATATTCATTAAGTTCTAGAGCCTATGAAGGACTACTGTATTGTCATGTTGGTTATTTTAACTGTAATGAACACTTAGTGGGATTTTTTTTCTTATATTGCCTAGCCCATTACTAAGGTGGGAAATATACTCCTTCAGTGGAAGATAGATATTTCACATTTAAATGTTAAATTATTGCCAAACTTAGCTAGAGAGATGTTATGTCCAGGGTTCACACAAAGTGCCCTGTGGAAAGAACCGTCTTCACCATTGGACACCTATATATGTTTGTCCTTAGCAGTGGTCATGGTCTATATAATTTACAGCGGAAGCCTCCTTACTTAGGTGTAGCCAACCTGATCATGGAGATGATGTGGGCACTTCCTAAAGGTGATTTGTTACCACTGTCTCCTGAATTATGTGAACTGCTGTTAAGACATTTCTTGCATGTATACTTTATGAAGGATGTAAAGTGGCCCAGTCTGAAGGCCACAGTTCTAAGAGTTAGGAGAGGTGGCTGATCTCCTACAGTACTTCATGGCCATCACCAGCTTAGGCTGTGCATGCCTTGATTTTCTGGTTTATCAGTGGATCTTAAGAATCTCTACTTTGAGATTTGAAGAGAAGAACCTTCTGGGACTGAGAGTAACAATATCAAGGATACAGGTTGCTGCCCCCTTGCCTGTAATTCAGGATTCCTCCAGGCTCCTAAATAGTCACTTAGGATAGAATTCAGTAACTTTTAGTTTTGGTATCATTTATTTTGTTAAGGTTGCTGCTTTAACAAAGTGTATTAATCAGAGAAAGGACAAAGAGAAAGAGATTCGGTGCATAGAATTACACCCACAGAGAAATACTTAACCTGAATCACCAAGCTTCTCCTTCTGATAAATAGACTGACTTGTGGGAGAGCAGGTGTCTGACAGTCAGAGATCTTCAATATTTTTCACTTTATTTCCTCTCTGTGATATAGGAAAGAAAGTGAAACAGAAAAAAACCCAAATTTAAGCTGTTAAGAATTGAATCCTTAAATGAAAGCAAATATGAGTAGTGAATACAGTGAGAGCCTTTCCAGTTCAGTCAATCTCCTTATATATTTCCATAAATTGGGTCTGAATAAAAATTTGAAAAAGTATGGTGTATTTCAATAAAGGAAAAAATTGTAAAAAATATATATATTATTAACATCTCTATCATTGGACAAGTTTTTGTTTTCCTTTGTCATTTTACTTTGCTCAGAAATTTGCAACATTCTATTTTCACTTGAGAAAGTAAAATCATATATTCCCAAAGTAAATAACTTCCTTCATTTTCTTCACTTTCGTGTGGCCTGACAACCATAAAAGCCATAAACTCAAAATGGCAATCAGTTTCTAAACAAAGCATCTCATAGGTTACTTATTATAAAGAGGATGTTTTCATGAAGAAAAACAACATTTGTATGAGTTTTCATTTCATAACAGTATATTGAATTTGGTCTTAAAATAGTAGAACTGCAAAAGAAACTGTTCTGTAAAATTATCAGTGCTAGATAATGATAAATGAAATGGAAATAAGATAAAATACACTATTGTCAGTATTAAATTCTCTCCATGTTTATCCTAAGCCTCACTTTCACTGAGTGAATATTAATACTTTAGATAAAGCAAAGAAAAGATGTGGAAATGATTTATAAGGGGAAAGGCAATCATGTGCTAACATGTACTAAAGTCATCTGGATGCTGGTGTTGGTTCTGACCCGGCATGCAACTTCTGGGGCTCTGCAACCCTTACAAATATTAGCAAAGTACTGATTTAAGTATCTTCAGTTAAGTCATGAAAAGTAATTGCTTTCTAGACAAGTAAGGGTTGCGGAAGTTGATATTTTTCAAATCACTTGAATTCTCTTTCTCAGTGTCATCATCTGGGAGGCAAGAATAGCCATACATGACAGCACCTTTATGCTCCCCATGGAAGGAGGCAAGACATAAAAAATGTTCTTTCTCACAGTCTTCATCTTCCAGAGTGTTATGGCTTTTGATGCTTTTGGTTTTGAGCAACTTGAAATATCTCCTGCACATCCTGATTTTCAAAGCAGAATGGAACCCTTCATTAATGGAAAAGCAAGTCCTGTACTTTATCTCAAGCTAAGCAGCCAACACCAAGTAGCCTGTAGTTATTTCTGGAAAAGTAGACATAACAAAGTGGAGAACAAATGCTGAAAAAATGGTATTCAACTACTTGTGACAAGGAAGATGTTGGGGATTAAAGTCAGAGACAAATCAAAAATGGATAGAACTTGGTCAAGGAAAGGTATTTTTTAAAATAAACTGCAACTGATAACACACTTATTACTAACCACCATTTCTGATTTGTAGTGCCCACTGGAATAAAGGATCTGACACTTTACCCACTGGGACCTACTGCTGTGGTTTTGAGCTGGAACAGACCTTTTCTCGGGGTGTTCAGGAAATATGTTGTAGAAATGTTTTACTTCAACCCATCAACGATGACTTCTGAGTGGACAACCTACTATGAAATAGCAGCAACTGTCTCCTTAACTGCCTCTGTGGTAAAGTGACCATTAGTGATTATTGTTTTCCCTTGCCTGTGTGACCCTGTGGCATTTTGTTCCCCAGCCTTTCCCTCGTGAATGTATATATATATGTCTTTAAGCCTGGCATTTTTCACCAGGCAAAGCAGAGAAATGTCCAGATTCTAAAGGCATTTTCTATTCTAAAGAGAATGCCAGCTGAACCTTGCTAACTTTTAAACAGGGAGATCATGTAGGAGATGAGCCTCTTTTTTGTTGACAAACAGGCATGTTCAGCAAGTCCAGAGACAGCTTGAGTTTGTGGGTCAGCTTGTCAGTCAAGGCTTAAAAAATGCTATCATCTTCTCAGTGGGGAGTTGTCCAAAGCCTAATGTACAAAATGAATATTGATAATATAGATTTCAGTCTTGCAGGCTAGTCTTGTAGTGTGCTATCTGGAAGGCTTAGCTGCCCTTTTGAAAATACTCTTCATGGTTCTGAAGCTTTAGAGATTTATGCCAGGTTTTCAACTAGGTGGAGACTGGTCTCTAGAAGAATATGCATACACATGTACTCACATGCACACACATGCAACTTTGTAGAAATGAGGTGAAATTTTCCTTTTCCTTTACATTGTTTCCTAGAGAAAGTGAACAGATTTTATTCAGGCTTTGCTGTAGTGCAAGTGAGCAAGCAATTTTAGCTGGAATTACTTGTTCAGAAAGTTATAAGTATGCAAAAAGATAGCAATAAGTTGCTGTTAGTGAGAGCCACAGTGATTTACTGTAATTGATTTGCATAATTCCATTTGTGGAGTCATTTTGACTACAGTAGCTTAACTGTAATTGGGTATGTGAGTGTAAATCCAGCACATGAGTCTCTAGGGAAATTAAAAACAAAAATAAAGTACCAAATGAGTAATTACTATTTTTTAATCATGACTCAGCACAATTCGATTAATAGCTGAGTGACACGAATCATCTTAGAAGAAATGGCATCTTCCAGAGTTAATGGGGCCCTTTAGAAAATTAGGTGATATTGTCCCTAACTGTTGCAAATCCTGCTCAAGGCAGTGAAGTTGGAATTCCTTAGCCTGAATTTCAGTCTGAAATACAGTAGTGCTACATGACAGCTAAAGTAAGCATTTCTTAAAGAATAATTTTCAAGAGTAAGCCTGAATTATAAAAGGAGCGTCCCTGTTCTTCCTTCATGGTATTTAACATACATGTAGGTATTAGTGAACTTCTGCTTGGGTCCCCTATTGGCACCCCAGAATCCCACCATATCCCATAAATTTTTCTATGATCTACTCACATCCCTGGGTGGTGTGTTCTGGAACAGCAGTTTCAAGCCCAGTGAGAAGGCAGGGGTATAAAAAAATCAAGCTATCTGACATCTTAGATCAAAAAGTATCTGCTGAAAGGTTGTCACTTGGTGAGAACCTTTGGAACAGATTTTTTCCTTTCACTCTATTTAGTTGTTTCATTCTTCTTGTGTTTTTCTTCTTATTTTTAAATTGTCAAAGCAATGTTTGGATTTTCAATATTACACCAGGGACATGTCAATAGGCCAAGCGTCTTCAGGATTTTTGGTATTAATTGGAAACAACTTTTTCCAAAAACATGAGGAGAATAGTCCACGAACCTTATATTTGGATTGCCTTGTATGGTCTGGGGAGGGGGGAAGGCACTGCAACCAGCAGAGATACATAAAAAGAACAATTTCTCATTTCTTTTAAAAATTCATTATTTCCAATTTTCTTTTATTTTGAATTAAAGGCTTTTTATTTAAACAGAAAATTAAATATTTGAAGTGGTTTTCCTGTCAATGAAAGTATTTGAAATTTAATTTCAATATTATAAATGATATTACAAAATAAATTGCATTTTGCACTTCATTTATATCTCATTTGTATTTATATATATAATTTATGTCTCAGAAGTCATTTATGTGTCATTCATATTTCATTTATAATAAATTACAATACAAAATGAAATACACTGAAAGTCGGAAAATATAAGTCTTTTGAAGAGATAATATCTGAGTCAAAAGCATTTTTTCTAATTTTGTGACGGAAGATTGCTCTGTGGGAGTTGTCTTTGCTGCCTTAGAGGTCAATGGGAGGCTCCTGTGGTGGGTAGGAATTGGGACCACGTGCATGTGGATAAGCAGCAGAACTTTCACAACCATGTTTGCTCCCACTGCACAGATTTTTGAATAAATTCAAGAGCCAGATTTCTGAGATTCTGCTGGAGTAAAGACTGTGTGCTCAGTAAAATCAGTGTGGGCACAAGAATTGTAAATATTGTTGTATTTTATGAGTCATGCCTAACAAGCTGCTCTTTTTCTTTGTCACTTTACAGAGAATAGCTAACCTGTTGCCCGCTTGGTATTACAATTTCCGGGTCACCATGGTGACCTGGGGGGACCCAGAGCTAAGCTGCTGTGACAGCTCCACCATCAGCTTCATAACAGGTAAGCAGCCATGTGAAAAGACTGTGGAAATACTCCTAGGAGCAGAAATGCAGAGAATGCCCAACCTGGGTGTTGCATTTCACCTGAAGATACTTGCACATTATGATACTTAACACATGTCTGGGGTTTTCTGCTTATGGGGTTTTGTTTTGTTGTTGGTTGGTTGGTTCTGATTTTTCTTTTTTTTTTTTTTTTTTTTTTTTTTAATTTATTTGCTTTAA
>JAOEHX010028282.1:0-20016 GCA_025448015.1 Bolborhynchus lineola | reverse complement strand
GCTGTTCTAGGTGAATATAATTTTCTTGTGTTAATCACAGTGCTACATTACTCTTTTCCTGAAATATTTTCAATATTTCCAAGTGCTTTTTCCTCCACTATTCTATTCCCAGTAATCCACAGATCAGTCCAAGACTTGTGTGCCACCTCAGGTAGCATGGAGGAGAGTTGTGCACTCTTAGCAGACCAAAGCAGGTAGCATGTTTGATAGCGCATTATTCTTGGCCTCCAGCTTTACCTTTTCTGCTTGCTCACAGTAATGAGAGAAGAGTGCTCTTGTGATCAGGGCACTGCACCCATGCTGGGTAAATTAGCTGTGGGAAACCGTGTGATGATGGCAAGTCAGATTCTCACCTGCAGTAAATCAATATAACCACATGGATTGCCCTCTTCCAGTTGGGGCTAGCCATGTATTTAACATACTCCGTTGTCTCTTGTCAGATTTTTGGGTTTGAATCTTCATTACATCACAGATCAGCCATAGAGGGAACAGCATACAAGAGGTCTTGTTAGTGCCTAGCATCCAGGCTAGTGAAGTCAAAGTTTCCTGTTGAATCGTTTTGGTTTTATTCACTGCTGTTTCATTCACCTTGCAGGTGATTGAAAGCAGTAAATAATCCAGATGCACCATGAGAAGGAATAAAGGATGACTTTTCCTTTCCATCAGTAGAAATCAAATAACAAAGAAAAAAAGCCTCCAGGGTCCCAGCCACTCCCTCCAAAATGATGCTAGCCTGGTCCTAGATTTTCTGTTTGACAAGAAGCTAAGAGGATGTACCTGAAGAAGAAACTGAAAGAGACCCATTTACCAGGATGACCATTCTATAATTCTATGATTAATGTAGTGTAGGTGCCTGACAGAGCCACAACAGAAAAGCTATCAGTGGGTTAAGTTCTAGCTTCACTGAAGTAACCAGAAAACCCACCCATCCTAAAGTATCTGATCCTCAGCTACACTGCTGACAAATTCTGGCACTTCTCCAGTCTATCAGAAACTCATAGTCCCTGCTGGAGCCCCATGAAGGTCTCCATGGATATCCATTGTCCTTTGGCATCAATCAACTTTTCTGTAGCACTATAGAGAAGCAATTTTCCAGCTGGTTGGTTGCTGTATGAGGGGAGAAATGTCTTTTCCAACAGTTTTGGGTACCAGGTTCAGCATTTTAGACTGGAAATGTTCCAGTGGGACCCTCACACTTCAATATTATGTCTCCAGAAACCAGTGGCAGAAATAAGGGAGAGTAAGGTTGTTCTAAAATATAAGTTGTCATCAGGATCAGTTTGGATGTCTGTATGGTGTGAAAATAGACACTTACTGCTATTAGAGGAAACATGGATCAAGTCCGTAACTAGCAGATTTAGACAAAATCAGAAATGGATTAATCTCTTAAATAATGTCATCCATTTATGATTGGCAAAACTTCTCCTCAAAAAGGTCATCCGGTCTTGCATAAAAATATCCAGAATGTATAAGACTGAAAAGTTGTGCCAATGATTAATTCCTCTTAACATCAAAGGGTTTATTAATTGAAGAGACACAAAGGTTTTTTACATCTCTATACAGAATTTAGTTTCACCCTTCTGTTAATAAATTACTTCCATTGAATTCTTTAGGTGCTCTCACTCTAAGGCATTTTCTCATGATACTTTTTTTTCCCGCTCTGCCTTTCTAAGTTTTACTGTCTTTACTAAAGTACATGAAAACTTACAGTGCAATACCACCCTGCTGAATTCTCCTACAGAGGCAAAATCAGCTTTTTATTCGATGCTCTCCTGTTTGTGCATCTAGATGACTGCATTTCCTATTGCATCACACTGGATGTCTCTGTTGATTTACTTCTATTCTGCAGCTTCCAACAGAACTTACCATTTGGGAAGCGTTGTCTACATGCCTTTTTTCTAAACACTCAACTTTGCACCTAGTACTTCAAAATACATTTTGTTTGAGCAGGCCCAGGCCAACAGTTCAAACCACAGGCCTGTCCAAACCCTCCACTCCTTGGCCATGTTACTTGCATGGTTCGTTGGTGGTGCTTTAACTTTCAGAGTATTGATGGAAAAATTGAACAGCAGTGAGCCAGATCACAGCATTTTAAGGGAAGAGTCCTCACAAAGAAGTCTGATTTGACCAAAGTACAAGCACTTAGCAATAGATGGTTACCATTGAATGTCAGTATTAAATACACTCCTGTCCTCTGATTGCCTTATTACTTGCAATCTCTTCAGCTTTGTCCAGGGGCTGCTATCAGGCTAACTTGTGAGAAAGTGACATGCCAATTTTTCATGTCTGCAGGTTTGAAATGTTTGTCCCCACTAGCTGCTGCCTTTTCATTCTTTCAAGTTACCAGAAGACTTGCAGAGTTCTTCATCACCCTCAGCCTCTTTCTTTCCAGGGAACAGATGGTATTATGGACTACTTAGTCCTTTTCTACATCATTCTCAACAGTGCTACCTCCTCTGCACAGGAATTAAAGCAAAGAAAGACCCCACCAAAAAGCCCTAAATTTTAAAATACTAAAATGAAGGTTTTGTAGTCTTCTTGACAGTGCACCATCTGTCAGTTCTTCTGTGTATAAATGGAAAGCTAACCTCTGCATCTGTAACATAAGCTTGCCTTGGGATGAAAAGGATATTACAAGAGACCAGAAGATGTATATCTGTCTCCCACAACAACTTGTCAGATATCTCCAGGAAAATAGGGGAAATTTGGGGATCCTAGAGACTTATCAGAAACAGCATTTGTTCTCTCAGACTCCTTCAGCAACAGTTGCACGCTGTCATTTAATGCAGGGAGAGACTCTGGCACTGCCAGTGTTGCTGTGGTAACTAATGAGTTTTTAATGCCACCTGCTGTGAACAGCTGGATTTAAAGCAATCATAAGCAAGGACACTTTAGACCACTAACATTTTCTTTTACAATAAGAATGCTTTTATCTTTGGAGAAGCAAAAAGAAAGCCAGAACCTTGGTGTTGGTGAGTACCACCAGATCTGCTGTCTGCTGGTTCAGTGGATGCTTCCAGCTGTTGCTTTGGGCCAGGTCAGCAATGAGTTGAAATTTCTCACAGCCAATCTGTGCCACTTAGCAACTAGTGGAATGTGGTGCTAGGGATCACGCAAGCCATGGTACATATCCTGGGTGTTCATTGCCAGATACCTAAAGCAAATAGCTGTGTGAACATTAAGAGGGAAAGCGTATCATCAATATTTAGGTATAAGAGGAGATTATTATTAGTGTATTAGATTCATGCCAATCATAAACTTAAATTGTAAGTAATTCACAATCTGTGCACAGAGATGGACTGGGAACTCCAGAAATTAAAAGCATTGCTTTAAAGATTTTACACTAAACAGGGTAGTTTCTTCTCAACAGCATGAAAGGACATTTTCAAGATTAATTTGAAGAATAGTCTTACTAAACGTTTTCTAAATGACTCTAAATTGTCCGTGCATTGTATTTGCCGCCTTCTTAAGGATTACTTCTGTAAATCTGCTCGCTAGCAAATCAATGCAAAAGTCACGGAAACCTTCCTGAAAGCAGCAGTGACATCTTGTGGCCCCTTCAAACAATCCAGAGCTAGTCCATCCTGTATTTCATGTCTGCTGGTGGTGCCGACAGCTGTGCCCGCATCCAGGGCTTTGGTGGTGGGAAAGGTTCTCTCACCAGGTAGCCAAATATGAGTTCCGTTTGCACAAACACAGTGGACTCAACGGGGCTTGTGCAGAGGAATATCAACCAGCCCATGTTGTTTACTCTCATTAAAAATCTGCCAAGCGCACAGATTCACGCATTTCCATGCTTTATCCCGGTTATCCCACTGATATCACTTTGAGAGGAGTTATGATCTTTCCCTATCATTGGCTTTCACTTTTGTGTCTCCACTTAAATCCTAACCTGCACCTCTGAATTATGCAATCAGGGTGACCTGACCAGCTATACACCCTCTGCAATTATTAGGGAGACACCTCCAAGAGGTAATTCTCATCTTTATATGCCTATTTTAGGAACGGTTGAAACCACTGTGCAGCAGAAAAACTATGATATAGTTTCCTTCACAGAAACATGGTGGGATGACTCACACAGCTAGAATGCTGAAGTGGATGTCTGTAAACTCTGCAGAAGGGATAGTCAAGAAAGGTCATGGGGAAGGAGGGATAGCCCTGTATCTTAGGGAGTATTTTGATTTGTCTAGAACTTAATGTTGGTGATTATACGGTTGCATGTTTATGGGTAATAATTAAGAGGAAGGCCAACAAGATAGTTATCATGGTGGGAGTCTGTTATAGATAACCCAATCAGTGTGAAGAGGCAGATAAAATATTCTATAAACAGCTGTGAGAAGTCTCATATTCACTAGCCCTTGTTCTCTTGGGGGACTTCAACTTAGCAGATTTCTGCAGGAATTACAATATGGCAGAGAAGAAAGTCAAGGAGATTCCTGGAGTGTGTGGAAAATAACTTCCTGCCACAGCTGGCAAGCGAGTCAAACCATCAAAGGTGCCCTGCTTGGCCTATTCTTTATGAACAGAGATGGAATTACAGGTGATTTGATGGTTGGAGGCCGTCTTGGGCACAGTGATCACTTTGTGCTTAACTGGATGCCAACTGACAGGTGCCTTCTGTGATGGCGGGACTTTCACCCCAGGAACAAAAGTGTTCATAGCTTCATGCAAAAAGATGTTGCTTGTAAAACTACAGTTTTGGGATTTTTTGTTCTGGGATGATGCAAGTTCAGTTAAGAGAAGGTATTTTTTTTAGTGTGGAAAAGTTATACAGATATTCAGTGTGACAATTTATTTCTCACTGATTGTCATTTCTTTCCAGTGCTATAACACAGTGAAGTAGTATCTGAGGCTTTGAACTTGACTTTGAATTCCATTTCTAAATGTTGACTTAAAAAATGGTTTGTATCACACAGTAGCTTTGTAATTTTTTTTATTTTTTTTTTTTTTTTTTGAGACTGAGAGATTGCAAACAGAAATGTTCTTTTGTTCCGAATATCCTCCAGGTTAAACACTGGTTCTTTGTTTCTTTCATCTAACACTTAGATGCAAATGTTTTTACTAGTATTTTTGTGCTGTCTTTATGATGCTCTCTTCCCAAGAGTCTCCTTTAGTGAAAATTTATTACAGGATTTGGTGTTAAACTGTGTTAGACCCTGTCTGTAATACACTTGCCTTCTCCCTTCAGCACCAGTGGCTCCAGAAATTACATCTGTAGAATATTACAACCACCTTTTGTATGTCACCTGGACCTATGGAGGAGATGGTACTGACCTTTCTCATTCCAGGATGCTGCATTGGATGGTCATTGCAGAAGGAAAGAAAAAAATCAAGAAGAGTGTAAGTATGAGTGGGGAAGCTGCCACTCATTTCTCTGTATTTTTGTTTTATTGCTGAGTCAATACATTTGTATTACGAAGTCTAAACAAGTTGATTAAAATTAGTAGAAGTCTGATCAGTTGAAGTTGCTTCACAATATTAGCATCATAGAATCATAGAATAGTTAGGGTTGGAAATGACCTTAAGGTCATCTAGTTCCAAACCCCCTGCAATGGGCAGGGCCACCTCACACTAAACCATGTCACTCAAACATCACTTCCAAAGTCTCAAGCTTTCAAAACAGCCAGCGGACAAAATGGTTCTATGGTGATCCAGTATAAGTGTTGATACTTAAGGATACATAAGGATTTTAGAATAGCTGTAAATGTCTGAGCTGCAGACAGTAAAACACATTTTTTAGTGAACAGATTAGGTCTTTTAATTTTGTACTTATTAATAACCAGACTACACTTCTGGCAGAAGGGTTCGTTCAGTTCATTCAGGCCAGCTCCTATAACTTCCTATTTTCTGACTTTATTGGACATTCCTAGAAGCTACATGTTTTTCATTTTCTGTTTTGAATACAAGTCCCACAAACTGATGGGAAGAGGATTTCACCTGGAATGTGTGCACTTCATTGAAAAGTTGACAGATGTTAGATGTATTCTTGGCACATTATCTTGAACATTCGAGCATATTTAAAAATCACTTAGAAAAAGATATCTGGGGTTTCCAATTACAGATTAAAGTCATCCTGCTGCAAGGTACTGAGGTGCATGCTTAACCTGAAGCAAAATAGCAGCCTCTGAGAAGTGTTTGAGGAGCCCCCACCGAGAAGTATGTGAAATAGCAGAGAAGTGCTGAAAAGCAGGAATGAAAAGCAGGAATGTTTATGGCCAGCAGTGTAGCTTCATATTGCCTGTAGCATGTGACTGTCTTCTACACCATTCTTGAGCTTTAGCTGCTGACAGGCAGAAAGCATTTGGTCTTTTTCAAGGGAAAGATTTCCCTTCTACAACTGAAGGCTCAGCAGATGCTGAATTGGAAGTGGATTTTCAGCATAAGCACAAATTCATCAGCAACTTTCATTTGGATTTATATGGAGCACCCTGGCTTTCATTGGATTCCTAGTGGTTGCAAGAGTACACCCATCTGGAGCTTGTTACAGCATGAATCTAATTACATGATTAGTAGAACTGTTCAAAAACATTACATTTCTCAACAGCAGGAGCTTCCAATATTTGGATCTTTATTTCAAACAAGGAAGAAAACTCCACATTTTATTTTCCCCCTACAAATAAAATATTCTAAAAGTGAACTCTAAAAAAATTATGCTATGATATCCCTCTTTTCTCTTCCTTCCAAAAGTCATGTTCTCTGCAAAAAAAATCCAGTTCTTGTGCCATTCAACTTCAAGTCAACTGTTTTAACATTCATTGAATATTAAAATCTTAGATTAAACAAACATAAAATAAACATTAAATAGAAGATTAAATTTAAAAGAATATTGAATAATTTGAAGACTAAAAACAGAAGGTATCTACAGCAAACTATATCAGCAAATAAAACATTAAAGCTTTAGGAATTTCTTGAGAAATGTTTGTCTTTTTATTATTTTCAGGACAAGAGAACTCAGAAAATATTCTTTAGGAAACTCCTGCAAAAACCTATCTACAGTTAAGATTTATGGTCCTGCTCATATTTATAAATATGGGTACATGCCTGCAGGCATCAGGGTGTTCCTGTTCAGACTAAGATTTGTTAGTCACTTTCAGAAATGGTGTCCTTTAAAAATCATACTATATTGTGATGTCTTTATCTGATTTATTAAGATTGTTATTATGGTTAAAACTAATAGGTAACATTATGAGGTAATGAGGACTTTTCTTCTTGCTGTTTTGCACTTCCCAAGACTCTGTAGAAGTTGGTTAGTTTTCAGTGAAGTGATAAAAATAGATTAGTTCATCCTGTTAGTCTTTATTCAGAATTATCTGTTTCTCTTGTAACTAAAAGCCTGAAAATTAAATGGCTATGAAAATCAGCATGAGATTCTTGAACGTGCCTTTTATAGAGAGTCTTTAAGTCCTCTGAAAATAGTCTGTTGCAGTATCTGGGTTCTGTGTTATTTTTCATGACCCTGGAAAAATGCGGAGCTTACCCCTAAAATAGCAGGAGGAAGTTATTCACAATCTTTTGAAGCTTAGCTCAGTTTTGGATCATATCTGGTTTCAAACTTGCAGATGACTGAAGTCAGGCCCTGACATCAATTGTCAAGTCAACAGGTCTCCAGGTAAGTGTTAGACTTGCCCAGCTGGATTTAATTTGCAGGTTCTTAGGATACATAAAGGCTGCTTATATGTCTCTTGTGTGCTCTTCTTAGAGATCTGACTTGATTTAAATTCCTCTAAAATTGTAATGGACTCAAAACCATGGCTCGTTTAACATTTTGCGTAATGTGAAATATGTAGATACAAGAGAGTTTTCATCGGTGTTAAGGGAGATTTTCTTCCTTCCTTAAAATCTCAGTAGTCATATAGAAAATAAAGCCTATGATTGTCTTTTTGCATTGTGATATTCTGCTGAGTGTGATGGCTTTCCACAGTTGATGTCAGTGGGAACTGGTTCATGTAACAAGTCTAGAACATGCAGAGGACATCTGCTGTGATGCACAAAACTGTATTTGTAGTATATTAAGTGACCAGATTAATTTTAAAAGGAGGATGTATGGTTTATGTCAAATTTAACAGTTGGTGTCTGTAATTATTGTAGGTAACACGCAATGTGATGACGGCAGTGTTGAGCTTGCCTCCGGGGGACATTTACAACCTTTCTGTGACTGCTTGTACTGAAAGAGGCAGCAATACTTCCCTGCCCCAGCTTGTGAAACTGGGTAAGAAATGTAAATTGTAAACTCACTCCCTCTCTCATTAGACTGTAAAAGTAATTCTGTCAGCAGATTCTGCATCTTCCTTATTTCAGTCATGTACCTGTGACTGCATTTCTTTTGCAAAGCTGTAATTTTCACCTCACCTTGCTGTGAAGATTCTCATTCCTGCATGTGAAGCTACTCTCCTAAAATAGTATTACTCAATAAAAGCGAGAGTAGCAGAATTTGACTGTGAGTGGAAGTAGGAGAGTAGAAATCACTTAATGCCTCACTGGGAGAATAACTCATAGTTGCTTCCTTAAGGTCCTGGAACACAGGCAGGTTTTGGGAATAGCAATTCAGGTTTCACAGATGAAATTTTCAATACAAAGAAAAACCTTCCTTGTTTCTGACAAGCCTGTGTCTGTGTCTGCAATCTGCTATCTGGTCTGGTTGCCTGTCTCCCCATCTCTCTCTATGAACACATCCATAGACTTCTAACACCAAAAACGTACCATTAAATACAGATAAATGACAGTACTCTTTACAAAAACAATCAGACTCATGGCTGTGGGACCCAACATCATTCTAAGAGAAATATATGTAATCTGCCCAAAGAAACAAACAGACTTGAGAATTTAATCCTTACAGTGAGACCTGAAAGCTTTCTGCCTAACATCTTCCTTTACCTTCGAGGAAGACTGGATGCCACACCATTGTACCTTAAGGAGATTTTACTTCACTTTTGCACGCATGTGGAATTGTTGAGCCCTAGGTACCTAAAGCTGTGAAATTTCGAAATGTGTCTCATTACTTTTACAATTGTTAACTCCACTGTAAAGGTGGGCAAAGAAGAGTTAGTAATTTCAACCTGGATTGTCTTCCCTGCAATCATAGTAAGCCTTTTGTGAGTGACAGCGAAAGGACTCGATTTCTAATTGAATTAGAGGTCTTGAAGCAATCACTGCTCAATTGTCTTTCTCTGTAGCTCTTACTCAAGTCTTTTAAACAGTGCTGGGGCAAGCAGTACAGCCACAAGAATCTGAGGTTCTTCCAGGTCTTTTTGCCAAAGGGGATATTTAAAAGATGTAGAGAAATTACATGGATTTTCCTTTACCTGCACAAGTCCTGATCACTGTTTTCATATGCCCTGCGTCTATGCAGACTTATGTCTCTACATTTCTTCCCAGGACTAAGTGGGTGGATGTGTGAGGGTGAGTATATCCCCCCTCTACCATTGTTCATAGGTATGGTAAAAATTCTGGGGGGGGATATTTCCAAAATATCAGGTAGCTCTTTCAGACAGGTCCACAAATGCTCTTATTTGTGGCCACATTATTATATAAGCCATATTATTATTCACGTTGTACAGCCTGCAGCCTAGTTATATCTTCCTGTTCTTTGGTTATGGACAGAAAGACTCTTATTGAACTGGTATAGGTACTTTTCCCTTGCTGTTTCATTGACGACAAAGAGAAGGTGGAATGAATTCCATTTTGATAAATCGCATCCAGATTTCTGGGTGTGGGGGTTTTGTCAGTTTGGGTTTTTTTGGTTGTTTTGGTGTTTGATTTTTTTCTTTTCTTGATGCTATTTGCACTTTGAATAGACAATAGTGAGTTTATTATGCCAGAAGTTTTCCTTCTCTCTGTTTCTGAGGGCGCAATGGGAGTTGTAATTAGCAGAAGTGGGAACTAATTCTAAGTGATAGACGACTCAGCATTTGGCAGTTGCTTAAGCACTCCTGCCAGATGCTCTTCCCTCCATGATGTTTGCTTCATCCTGGCAACTTTCCACTTGCAGAAAAAATCAAGCCATTTGTTAGAGGCAAAAGGAGGATTTGTTTGGGATGGTGCCCTAATGCAAAACTCAGATTTTAATTGAGGCCATTTTTTACCTGGAGTGAGGGATGGAATGTGTTCCTGAATCCAAGAGCAGATATATGGGTGTAATTAAGAGGGACGCTTTCCTATGTAGTACTGGGACAACATGTACACTTCAATCCCCGTGACAGAGAAGCAGCCATGTGAATGTGCCTCAGTCCCTACCCAACTCTCCCCCTCATGGCAATATAATCTTGGCAGCCTCCAACTCTAGAACACAGATCTGATTGTCTGAGGATCGGATATGCATCCAGTATGTCTATAACTACTTGAGCAAGTCCCTTGTGCCAAGTTTTTTCTGGTGGATCTTACATATCACATCTAGGCTCCTGTGACAGCATCTCACTGAATAAGAATAACTGATTATTTGTGAAGGGGAATAATAAGAGCAAAACGTTTTTGTACATAGCACATTGTGTGTAGTGTGTCAGGATCCTGGAATCCTGTCATTGTTTGAGAGTGACAACTTTAATTAAACATCCATAGATTAGGAAATCTGAAAACTGTGGAGAACAGCTGAGAAATGTTGCCCAAACAAACCAAACTTTACGTTCTCTGAAGGCAAACCAAAGGAGCCCAGGATGCCTGAGGCACTCAAAGCTAGGTATTGCTAGTACCTATCATGTGAAGTCGTTAGGATGAAAATCAGGATCAAGCCTTAGTCTTTAAATGATCTTGGAAAAAATAATTCATCTTGTCCCAACATCACCGCAGGGCCGTTTGCTCCTCCCTCTGTTCCTCAAGGCTTCTCCTCCTGTTCTGTGTTTTCCACACACCAGGTTGGTTTAGGGAGTGTTGCAGTGAGGAGTGGCCTCCACTGAAGGTCAGCGTGGCCTACTGCAGGCTGCTGCCCACCCAGCCACAGAGTCCATGGGACCAAAGGTGGCCCTGGTTGTGGCAGCCAAGGCCACCACACGTGGGGAGGGGAGTGCTGAGTGCAAGCCCCCCAATACTGTCACTTCCAGAAGACCTTTCACAGGGTTGTCTTCTCCTCACCAGACCCTTGTGTATGTTTGCTTATTGTCAGTTCATCCAGCACAACAGCAATGAAAATCAGAGCAATAAGCTCAAGACCCCTGAAGCCTGAGCCTCTGTATTCAGTGAGAAAATTCCTGTGGCTAACTGAAACGAGTGCAGATTCAGTGGCTTTTAAATGTTAGCTTGATTAAAAAAAAAAAAAAAAAAAAAAAAAAAAGTAGGCTACAAGATTTTTTTTTAACTGCTACATGACTAAATATTTCCTCTGCTAAAATAAAATAAACCTAAACAGCCTTTGCTTGTGGAAAGCTGCTTCTTTATCATCTCCTGGGGATAGTCTTGTGAAGAAAAGCTTTCTCAGGTCAAATGTGTTGCTAACAGGTAGACAACCATCTTCCCCCAAAAGAGTTTCTGCTAACATCATTCTATTAATAGAATATGCTGATGATCCTCAAGAAAGGGTTCTGTTGAAAAGGGAAGTGAAGTAATTATCCAACTGCCCAAATAGAGAACAGTTTAAATAGAGACGAAAACCCAAGAGCTTTATCGTCTTCTCATTTTACAGTGGTAGTTTATCATCATGAGAGGCAGGGCTTTATATTGGCAGCCTTTATCTGAAGGAAATGAAAGATAGAAAGGCATCAGGCATTTCTTCCATTTTTGTTCAAGGCTTCCTCTTAGGTGTCTGGAAAGTTAAAGATAAGCTTAGTAAAAGCAGAATTTCTCTTAACCAGAACCAGCCCCTCCAAAATCACTGTTTGCTGTCAACAAGACTCAGACCTCCGTGACTCTGCTTTGGGTGGAAGAAGGAGTGGCTGATTTCTTTGAAGTCTACTGCCAGCAGGCTGGATCTGGTCAGGAAACAAAAGTCCAGGTATGTAAGCAGCTCTTCATCTCTGAAACTGAGACTGGGCCTTGCATCTTTCTGGTTTGATGTCTGGTGTGTGTGTAATGTCCAATGACATTTTATGCTCAGTACACAGGTTAGATGATTAAACCCAATGTGGTAAGGTGGTTCAGAATTTAACTTAAAATTTATCTTAGAATTTATTTTAAAAGCTGAACTACTAAAATGTTTCAGAAACTAAAATGTTTCATTATTTTTCAATATTATAATTAGCTTCTATCTTACTAACGAGATTATAACTAGTTGGACAGAAGCTACATGCACCCAGCAGAGTGTCAGTCCTTGACTGTTGATGAAAATGGTTCTAATATACTGTACAAAACATAAAAAGCCACAAAACTAAGGTAATGTCAATAGTCAGGAAGGGAAAAATGGTCAGGCAGCTTGATAAGGAATGAGAAAAATAGACATATTTAGATGCCATGAGATCTTGTATGTGGCATTTAGTAATTTCTGGCTTACTTTGTTCCTGGTTTGAGAACTACTAACTGAAGTTCACTGCTGTTCAAAGGGTACCTTTGTTCTGCAAATGCAGCTGCTTTTCATGCATTTTGTCTCCTAGAGTATTTCCTTCCAGACCCACCTTCTCAGCCTCACAAATGAACCTTCTTTTCTCTCTATCCAGTTAGGTACCTGTGCTTAGAGGTGTCCTGGGTGTCTGAGTGTTTAGACTGGTAACATCACCCAGTAGTTCCTTGACATTCAGTGCTGTGCAGCATGTGAGGCTTACTTTGTGGTTCAGCTGATGGTGTAGGGAATCGCTGTGACTACATGTCAGGGAACACCATTCTCGCATGCGGACTGACACACATAATCACGAACCATTCCAAAAAAATGTAAAAAATAACCCACTCAGACCACTGATTATCAAAAAAGACATGTACACACTCTTAATCCTGTGGAAGACCAGTCTGAATTGTTTCATACTCTTAAATTGAGAAAGACACTAACTAAAGTAAAATTGTTTAAATGCACTTTAATCTTTCGGATAGTTTGGATTCCACTTACAGATTCCTGCTTTTTCATAGTAAATAGCTGAAGATAGCGAAGTCATTATCCACTCAACAGAGATTCATAATAATTATGTGATCAGGCAAGGAAGGTACCGCAGGATTTGTAGTTTTATTGCACAGCAGCTCTGTTGTAAGAATATCAGGAAAAGACTGCTTCATTTGGCCGGAGCTTCAGTGGGTGTCTCATTTGTTGACATGAACATCTGGCAGTGGGAAATGCACAGAGAGATTGTCAGCTCACTTCTCATTAGATTCATCACTTTCTTTTCTGTCTCTGCAAAAAGGGGAAGAGCTCTTTTTTGAACTGTAAAAAGAGATGCTTTCCCACTAGACTGGTGAAATTTCTTTGTGATTTTCTATGCTAATTACATGAACTTTTTTGTCCCTTTTTCATTTTTAAACTAGCAAAATGAAAAGCAACAGTTTTCCAAGTCTGAATATCTTGGATTTTGGTTGACTAATTTAAAATTCCCATAGGAGAAAATGAAAAACATTTAGCCAAGTCCTGTTGCCAAACAGTGGCCCCTCCTTTCAGCCCATGGAATAAAAACCTCTTCCATTACACTGATGAAGATGTGAGTTCATCTGCGCAACATACCTCAGAATTGCATGGCAACAGCAACTCTTGCTAACCTAGAAGGAGCTTATGACTGACAGCAGGCCACTGCAAAAATCCAGTGTTTGGGACTTCTTACAGCATCTTGCACTCTGCACTGGGAGTAAATTCATTCATGAAATTTCTCCTTGCTCCCTTTCTAAACTGCTCATTCAATGTCCCTATTTTTGCATCTGCAGCCTACTGTTGTTTTTGCTGGAGAGTACAGAAAAGCCTAGGAGGAGCTTAAGGAGCTATACCTTTAAGTACATTCACATGTTGCATTTTTCTTTTGCTGTATCAGCATTAAAAACCACAAAAGTGTTTACTAGGGTATAGTAATTAAAACATTGTTTAAACATGTTATGCAAAGAATTTCTACTGGCTAGAAAAACTGATGTGTGGGATGTCTGATCATAGTTATTGCCAAAAGGCTTTGCTCTAGCTTTGTTTTTCACCTTAGCCTGTCAAAAGAAGCAGAGATGGCACATATTCATACAAGGGTGTGGGGATTGCAACTGCCTTCGCTACACTTTGAATAAAATAACTCCCTTTATGGCTTAGTAACCAGAGCTCACGAGGTCTGCCCACCTCTGGGGATGCCCTACTAGTGGCAGAACTTTCCTCCACCAAGCCTATGACTGACCAAACCCCTATGAGGGGATTCTCACCCTTCTGCTCTCCCTATGGGACCCTGGGGCCCCCTTTGGTGCTCTGGGCTGTTCCTGATGCTGTTTTCATCCCTGTTCCTCTCTTTTCTGCCAGGCTGCTGGCCTACCTGCCTATTTTCCAGCAGGCCCTGGTTACCTTCCCTGGATTTTGAGGTGCTGATTTCTTTCAGCAAATCTGACTTTACCTGTTCAAATATATGGGTGGAGAGGGGAGCACTGATTTGTGCTCTGTTGTTTACAGGAGAAACAAACTTCTGTGTGTTTTTCCCCATGTCTGCAGGAACCTGTCACTGTCTCTTCACATGTAGTGACTATTTCCAGCCTAACCCCTGCCACTTCCTACAACTGCAGTGTAACCACCTTCAGCCACAATAGCCCCAGCATCCCCACTTTCATTGCGGTTTCCACCATGGGTAAGCAGCATTTCCCTGCTTTCTTCTTCCTCTTCCAGCTACAACATCTGTTTCTCCTTGCTTTCTAAAGCTGCTCTCAGTAATGCTGGCCCCAGGGATTGTTTGTATCATGGAAAGGCTGCCAGATGTGGATGCAACGAGGAAGCAGCTTTAAAAAGTTCTTAGAAAAATCCTTGCTGGGGAGTTGACCTGGAAAAATGTATTTAATATAGATATTAAAATATATTAAATAAAATATATTTTATAAAATGAATTTAATATAATTGTGGATGTAAAGTTATTCTGACCAAGGAAAGTAAAGAGAGTTTCTGACAAAATGAGCAGAACAGGCTGTCTGGTCTCACAGTAGTACAGTTGATAAGACTATAATATGAAACAAAAAAAAAATAAGGTTTTGTCACTGAGACTTGATTCCAGTTCTTATTTAAAACAGAATATATTGTACAAATTTATTTGCAAAAGAAACTCAATCAATTCTAAGACACTTTATTATAGAGCCTCAGCCTGTTATTTTGCTTTTGGATCAGAAAAATTGATTATTTTGGAAGATCAGCTTCAGAGTTGAAATGTGCTTTGGAGACATAGATGATGATGAATTTCTTTATTTTATATTTCTTTCACTTTTTGTGTTATGAGTTTCAGTTAAAAAGCAAAAAAAAAAAAAAAAAATCACAAAATACTAAAGTTTTAACAAAAATGCCAGAGTGAAGATGTTTCCCCACGGAAATTCTGAAAGAGCAAGAACAATCAAAACCTCTCTTTATTTCTAGTGGTAGATTTTTCTCTAGGCTGAATGAGATCAGTTCAGAAAGAGAACACTACAAACATTCAGGGGGAAAAAAAAAGAAAGCCACAAAAAACCCAAAATGAGTCACACAGCCAAACTCACAGCACTTCTGAATTAACCAAGATTCCTTGTTTGTACGTACAGTCACCGAGATGAATCCCAATGTAGTGGTAATCTCCGTTTTAGCCATCCTAAGTATCCTTCTGATTGGACTGCTGCTGGTGACTCTTGTTGTACTCAGGAGAAAGCATCTTCAAATGGCCAGGTAAGTCCAGATTTATGCTAGTTCCAAAAGTTTCCAACAACAAACACACCAATAGTTGCAATTGAGGATGCCTTTGTGCATGGGTGCTGCTCAAGGTGCTTGTGAACAGGACACCTTCAAAATCTTGCTGCCGTTTATGAGTAGCATGTCTTCTTCCTCTATCTATTTTCATTCTTGACCGGAGTTATAAGCTCAACCTTCTCTCATTTTGAGCTGTGCAAGAGTGAATCTCTAAGTACAATCATTTATTACAAGAGGGTTGTGTCAGGAACCTAAAGGATAATTAGGATCTGAGGCAACTGGGCATGAGCAAGACATCAAGATGTTTAGCAAATCTTTCCTATAGTTTGGAACAGGAGATTTTTCCATACCAACAGATAAGACAGTTTGTTAATTGGATCCAGGATGATGCATTTCAAAGGCCATATAAGGCCTGAGCTGTAGCAGCCAAACCCCTAGGATGAGGGGGGAAGTGCCCAAGGCCCTGCTAGTCTCTCTCTAGAGCACTTGCCAGTCTGTCCCCAAATCCTGGTCTTCCAGTTGTCCAAATTTTGCATTCACATGAGCTTCTTTCCTATAGGAACTGCAGCATGGGAACGAACATATGGGCTCAGCTATACGGTGAAAGACTGCATGTCTTTCCACGCAGTCAGGATGCATCTAAATATACACTGAGACTCACAAATCCAGAAGGGATCTCGGGTTCTTCACTTAAAACACTGAAGATCCCAATTTTTTGTGTCATACAGATGAAAGGAAAAATTATCTTATAGGAGTATAGGGGTGCGGTTCCTTCAGCTATCTGCACAGATCATTTGTAACAGTTCACTTTAATGTGGGTTTTATTATGGCCTGAGTGAACTGTGTATGTTTCTCCAAACCCTCAATATGTAGCTCACCTCCTGGTTTTGAAAGTGTCTTGGAGTCTTCATCCTTTTATAATCTGAGCAAAATATTTTGTATTAATTTACTGTGCTGTCTCAAGAAAGGAAATTATTTCACATAAAACATCCACCAACTTATGTGAAGAATCTAGCACTCAGTTACCTAGCAGGCACTGTTGTTTTATGTGGTTTGGGTATGTATTCCATGCAACAGATGACCATATCACACATTTTGCTGGCTCCATGAAAATTCCAGCTAAATTAATTCTCTTTTGTATTTAATTACTTTGCATGGAACCCAAAGCTTTTGCTTTTTATCACCTCTTCTAGCCCCAGAAGATAAATACCCCTGAAGGAAATTAAAAAAAATAGATCGAGTAAGAAGCTGGAAGCAATTGTTTTCTTAAATCAAGGAATCAAAAATAGTCAAGTCAGTTTATCATTTGTGGCTGAAAAGAATGGATTTATGATAAATTCACTGAAATGTTATTCAGGAAATTCAGGGGTTCACCACAATTATTTTGTGAATCCAAGGGATTTCAGTTATGTTGCTCACCAATTATCTCACATCTAGTCAGAGATGTGAGTGTTCAGCACTTCTCCACAACACCAAGAGTTCTATGTTAAATCAACATCACAAATGATGATGTTGATTTCAGTGAATCTGAAAATAATAACTTTGTACCAAATGATCTTCCTGAAACAGGGAATGTGGGGCCGGAACCTTTGTCAATTTTGCATCTTTAGAGAGGGATGGAAAGCTACCCTATAACTGGTGAGTGTTTGAAGCAAGGCTTTTAATTATGTCTTTCCCCTTCTATGCTTTTTGGCAAATATGATCTTTAATCTTAAGTGCTTATTTTTTATGCCATCACTGTCCTTCTTTAAGATATTTTTGGGGTTTTGAATGATGACTAAAGACTTTGTATTCTGTCACCTTCTGGTTTTAGTAGGGAATGATGCATATACACAGTAAATAAGTTGCATAGATGTGTTTTGGAAGGATATTTTTTTCCTTTATCTTACAGACATATTTCCTTACATAAAACAAGTGTAGAAGCTTGATCTATAAAGCCATTAGCACCTCCATAGAGATATATTTACATACAGAAGTGAGCCTGCCTGTAGATGACTAATTAGGATCTGTCTTCATGCAGTGTTATTAATTAATTTCTCCTTGCCTTGCAAGACAAGGACAAGCCAACTCAAATATTTACTGTAACTTAATGTTCAGTGCCATTGAAAAGGCTCAAAAAAACCCCAACATACTCTCACTAATCTAAGAAACCACCTACAAGAGTTGCAGGCACTGACTATGGACTCCAAACCATCACTGACACCGTCAGCAGAAAAAAAGTCTGAACAAAGTCTGTAGGGTTAGATACTATAGAAGCAAAAGGGCTCTTCAAAGCTAATTGACTGGCACTACTGTGATCATTTCCATTCCTGTTACAGAAAATGAGGGCTAATGACTGACCCAATCATTTACTAGTTTGTTATTTAGCAATCTCTGCAAAAACTTCTCTTTCAAGACAAGTCCACACACAGATATTTAAAAGCATACTGCCAGCCCTATTCCAGGATACAGGAAAAAGAAAATCACAGAATTATAGAACAGTTTGGGTTGGAAGGGACCTTCAGAGGTCATATGTGCCTTGGTTTTACACCCATGGTCACATTTTTTTGATGGCCAAGAAGTTGAAAAGAGGAGTTGGTGCACAGGGAACTGCTTCCATGTTCTCATAGGATGCAGCCTGCCAGCCAGGATGGGATTAAATGGATTGACACTGCACTACAGCAAGCCTTTTGCTAATAAGCCTGCAAACTGAACTAACAAGCCCTGCAAATCTTGTCAATACCTCACTGTGCTGCTAATTAACTGGATATGAAACAAGCTTCACTTGCTTGGTTTAGCTTTAATAGCAGCCAGCTGTATGTAGTACAAACTAATCTTTCAGCTTCTCTTGCTTGGACTATATTAATGGCAAAGAAGGCAGAAGATCAAACACTCATGTTAATTAAATAGCCAAGCTTGAATCAAATGATTAAACTAGCAACAGATGTTATTAAACTCATAAAAGGTTTTTTCATGGGAAGGGGAATTAGCTAATAGGTTTGGATGTAAAAGTGAAGGTTCTTGTTGCTTATTATATGTGTATATATATGTGTATATGTGTGTATATATATGTGTATATATGCATATGTGTATACATACATAAATAATGTTATTAAAATATAAATTGAGGAAGATATTCCCACTTACTATCTCCACAAATTTCTGTTACTGAATCCAGTGCTCCCTAATCTTATAGTCCTGACTTCTCTGAAAGTTAGTAAAGATAGCTTGTTTTGTGTGCCTCTGTTGTCTAATGTCAAGACCAAATTCACTGTCCATCCAGGCAGTCAACTGGAATATATGGCTCTAAAGACAGGTAGAAGGATTAAGAAGCCAAATTTCTTTTGGGGTTATTCTAGGGATCTAGTAAAGGAGCTATGGGCATATCCACTGATTCCTAAGGAAAGCTCAACACAGCAGTTTTCAGGATTTGAGCAGTCTCTGCATCTTTCTTTTAATTGTATGAAATTGTTCAGTACACCTAAGCAGGAGGTGAAAGACTATATAATTCCAGAAAAATAATATTGTATTTATTGAGCAATTCCATATTTTTCATATGTTGAATAAAATCAATTAGTTTAGATGTCAGAGTTCCTAATTTGTGAACAACATAAATAGGTTTGCAATCATGCTACCATGCAATTTGATAAAGTGGGAGTTTATCAGGATGATAAAAGACCTCAGACTCACTGTAGGAGATGATCAGGTTTGAGATCATTTTAGGAACCTGAATGTGCACAGTTCCATGGGACCTGATGAAAACCATCCATGGGTCCTGAGGGAGCTGGCTGATGAAGCTGCTAAGCCACTGTCCATCATATTTGCAAAATCATGACAGTCAGGTGAAGCTCCTTCAATCCGTGAAGACTGGATAAAGGGAAATATAACTCCCATTTTCAAGAAGGGGAAAATGGAAGACCTGGGAAACTACAGACCAGTCAGACTCACCTCTGTGACTGGAAGGATCATGGAGCAGATTCTCATGGAAACCATGTTAAGACACATGCAAAACAATGAGGTGGTTGGTGACTGACTTCCACAATCCCTACCAACACCTGGGGAAGAGTCCATGCAGAAACTGTGTTGCCCATTTTCTGTTCAGCAGCAAAATGCATTAAAGAATAACTTGGAGTTTCCACTGCATGGGCGGTTTCCCACCACTGGTTGGAAGATTAATATTAGACAAGATTACGTTTGACACTACTTTCTTATCAGGGAAAACACAGTATCTACCTACTTCTTAAGATCCTAGAGTACAAAAAAAGGAAATTTCACTTTGGGGTTTTTTTTTAGAACAGTTGTAGAAGGATGGTATTGCT
>JAOEHX010028279.1:18534-32549 GCA_025448015.1 Bolborhynchus lineola | reverse complement strand
CTTACACCTGCTAATCCAGACTTCAGCCTGGGACCAATCTCATTTCATCATGATGTCTACTTTTTAAAATACAAATATAAATTTGGATAGGCACTCGTGTTATTTATGCTAATGACTCCACAGTATTTTTTGCAGTTGCTTGATATTAAAACAGACTATTGCTTTCCTAACATATTGTATTTGTGATAGGAGTAAGACTAAGCTTTCCATGGAGTGCTCTAACTTTGCAGTATTAATCAAGGCATATGAAAACCATCTCATTTTAATTTTTCTCAATTTAAAAATTCTAATATTATGTAGACAATATTGCTTTAGCAGCTCTTTCATTTCTTTCTGCTTTGAAAATATCTACCTATTAAAGAAAATTAAAAGAAAACAAATAAAATTATTAACACTGTCAAAAATTGCCATTTATGCAACTAATATTTACTATAAAAGCTGAAAGAAATGTGAATGAACTAAAGAAAGAAATGCATTCCTGGTTACAAACAGAAGAATACAGATATGAACTTCACTGCTGTCTTTTCCATTGCTAAATTCTGTTGATTAATTAATCCTTTGCATAAGCAATTCATTCATTTAATGATTATACATGTCTAAAAGATACAGCTATACTGCCTCAGGAATTCAGGGTTCCTGAATAATACAGAAGCCTTCCTAGAGCTCAGAAGACACTCTACACTTTCCTGAATATCAGTCAGTTCTTCCAGCTTACACAGTCACAGAAAGTACAACATGAACACAATAGCCAGTTGTAAAATTGCCAGCGGAATATCTTCCACTGGAAAGTGCCAATTCGTTAAATTATATTCACTTGTAATATCTAAACAGCATGTATCAAGACCTCTCAAAATACTAATATAGATGGTTTGTTTTGAAGGATAATTTCTTTTTGAAGGACAACGGAAAAGTAAGAAATGTGGAACTGTAAAAAATGTAGAGTTTCAAAATCTACTTTGATCTAATTGGACACTGAAACACACCTTGAAACACTGAAATTTCTTACAAGTCCACATTTCAAATACCCCAACTAGATAGAAGAATAATCAAGAGTCATAATTCCGCTGGAATACTCTTATCCATCAAAGTATATTCAGAGAATACATTCCATGTATATACTGCTTCTGAAGAAAGGCTGTGTTGAGCTAATGCACCTCTGTTTAATCTGGCTGCATAAACAGTAAATTCCTTTCAATAGTTATAAATTTTTGTTACAAATATATTTCTGACAAATTTTGTACACCATGCTGCTTTAGCAGTGCAGATTAACTGCTCACACAAATGCACAGACTACGGCTTCTTTAGCTTCTCCAGTTAGACCCGAAAGGATCTGGGAGTAATTTGGGTTCATTTTGGATATCCTGTTAAAGGATTAGAAATGTATAAAACCCCTAGTTGCCTTGTTCCTTTTATGTGCTCTTCAGAAAAGGTTTCAAAACCAGAATAGCATATTTGCTATTTCTAGCTCCGTTAAACACAATAGTAATTAACATCAGCTATTTAACTCTTACGAAGCTTGCAAACTACAATATGCTTATGATATATGGCCCTTTAAACATATGCTTATGGTTATACAATGACACCTAATCACCTGCATGAGAGCACAGACACAGAATGCCAAGATTATACAGTCATGCTTCCAAATGGCCCCTAAGTTGTTTAAAGCTGTCTACTCCTCTAGCAAATATTGTGATTTGAAAGCTCTTCAAGTGTTATATTGTGTAAAGAACCATTTCCAAGAAAGGGAGATGGATTCTGAGTGAACAACCTGTGCTTAGAACAGGTTGTAAATACAACATAAAGTCATTTCACAAAGAATATGAAAAAGAACCAAAAATTGTGCCCAATGGGCACATTCACTTGGTAATTTTATTTCTATATAAAAAGCTGCAATTAATTACAAATCAGTTTTTATGCAGTTTTTGCTTTCTTTAAATGTGGAGTGAATTCTCCCCATAAACTAATGAACTGAAGTGAAGCCAAATAGAGACCAGCTGGCAGAATTGCTAAGTAATTTTATCCACATGATTGACTTTATGATCCTTTCACTACAGTAACAAGTCTTTATTCTCACAATCAGCATCAACTATAATTCTGAGAGGGAAAGATGATTAAAACTCTAAAGAATACAGACGAGAGGTTTGTTTGATGTGGTATAGTGCATTCTTGCACACACTTCTACATAATAGGCGCTGAATTACAGGTCTTTATAGCCTCCAAAGTAGCACAGTGAATAGCTGCCCCAAAGACATAATAAGCAACCAATGCCTAAATAATCATTATAGATACTCCATTAACAGCATCTGTGTGGCTTTTAACCATACAAGTTGTTTTTTGACAGGTTGTAACCTTTCCAAACAGTTTCCTTTGGGCATTACACCACATTCAGATCTAATTTTAACTTTTGCATTGTCTATAATTTATTACTTTCTTTGGAGACACCTAATATATTTCAGTGGAATGGATAAATTCAAATAAAATATATATAAAAAAGTCAATTGCTGTTTTAATCTATGAAATCTTTACTCTCTGAGAGATAACTAAAATTTGATGAAACAGGAGAAAAAAGGCTAAATGGTCTAGAATTCCTGAGGGCACCTGTTTTACAACAAGCAGTATTTTTTTCCTCAAATTATTTAAAGTAGGGCACAACCAGCTGGAAAAAAGAATAAAAGCAAATCCATATATAAATAAAATATAAATCCTTTAAGGCTGTTTCAAAGATTCACAGACTTTACATAACATAATAAATAACATGTTGTAAAACAGTTTAATGATGTATTGCAATGGGATAAAGAGCTAAGATGCACAGTAGTATCCTTTTTCCAAAGAGAGCCCATAATTGTAAATGAGTAAAGATACATGACTTATGAAGAGCTGAATGGCAAGCTTGTTTTTCAGAAAGTGGTGGAAATGTGTGAAATTAATGTGGGGGATGATGTAACAGTATTAAGTGATCCGTATTGGCTGTCATGGCTATTATCTCACTTCTGGGGAAACCATTTCCAGGAATAACGTCCAGTAAATCAGTATGTAGAAGTAATCCGCACAGATATAATGTAATTCTGGCAGTCAAACTTATTCATTTCTTTCAAGACATTCAGCTATCTTTTCAGCAGATTCAAGTACTTTTCCCAAAATTTTCGAGACTATATAACAGATAAACATGTGCGTCCAACAGACGGAAAAGTGATTTGAAAGAACAGAAGCATTCAGTGCTTACAAAGGTACCTGCTCTTCACAGACGTTATTCAGTGGCTACTCACATCAAAATTAACCATAATCATTGAAGGAAGTACAAATCAGATGGGCACAGAAATCTTCTACTTAGAATCAACCGAGTAAGTTCCTTTCCATCTCCTGAATATTTAGTAATTTTCATAAATGAGAGAAAAAGCAGAGTAAATAATTTAAAAAAAAGTAGAAATATCCCCCTCAGTATAAATCTAAGTCATCATTCTAAAGTCAGTGAAGGCACATGATCATAACAATGGAATAAAGCAGTTATGAATCAAGCAGATTCACATCTAACTTGCATCTTACAACTGAGTTATTCCACACTGTATCTCTGAGTAACTGACGAAATAATGCCATATTTCTTGGTTACACATAAGATAAAAAATAAGCAGATATTCAGAATAAATGCTGATAGGGAAAAGTGACAACAGAAGAAATTATTAGGGCTAATAAAAATGTGAGATACAAAGACCTAGAAAAATTATATGTATGAGAAAATCTTCAGTATTCTGTTATTTTCTGAACAGTATTTGGTGCTTTACTAATGCTCCAGTCCTTTTGGGCAGTGGTTTTTTTTTTTGTTTTTGCTGTGGGCTTTTTTGTTTTGCTTTGGCGTTTTGTATGTTTAATTGTCTTGTTTCTTTCTTTTTTTTTTTTTTTTTTTTTTTTTTCAAGACAAAATTAATTGCAAATTATTGCATTGAAAGTAGATAATGTCGTGGTTTAAGCTCAGCCGATATCCCAGACCCATGCAGCTGCTTGCTCACTCCCTCCACCTTCTTCCCCCCAGGTCCCAGAGGGATGGGGAGGAGAATCAAAAGAATGTAACTCCCATGGGTTGAGATAAAAACAGTCCAGTAACTAAGGTATAACACAATCCACTACTGCTACCACAAATAACAAGAATGATAAGGGAAATAACAAGGGAAGAGAATACAACGGCTCACCACCCACTGACCAATACCCAGCCCTACCCGAGCAGTGATCTCACCCTTCCAGGTAAACTGCACCCAGTTTATATAGTAGGCATGACGTGCTGTGGTATGGAATACCTCTTTGGCTAGTTTGGGTCAGGTGTCCTGTCTCTGCTTCCTCCCAGCTTCTCCTCCCTGGCATAGCATGAGACTCAGAAAGTCCTTGGTTAGAGTAAACATCACTGAGCAACAACTAAAAACATTGGTGTTTTCAGCGCTGTTCTCAGGCTGAAAGTCAAAACCATAGCACTGCACCAGGTACTAAGAAGGACAAAAATGACTGCTACTGCTGAACCCAGGACAGTATATAAAAATCACACTATTCTGACACTTTCTTAAAGACTCTGAACTTTGTTTACTTAATAGATATTTAACATCTCAACACGCTCAGTACACTGCTACTGCAAGTATCATAGGCCAGCCAGTAAACTGATTTATCTGTAATTTGGTCAGTCAGTGTCAACCTCATAAAAATAATAAATACATCCCTGTCCTAGGTATCTTAAACTTTGGGGGTAGGAATAAGTAAAGTCTGACCTATTATATAAGACAGTTCTAATGAGTGTGGACCAGTTCTAACTGAGCACTGGAGTACTATATTATATACCCTCCATGATCATCACCAACAGTAGTTAAGGACATTGCACATTTCTCTGTAAAACAACCATTCTCTCTTAAATACTTCTTCTAGTCCTCTTCCAGTGTTTCAGTTTCAGCAAGGAAGCACATCTAACTGTGTTTATTCCAAGGCACACTGCAGTGATACAATCTGGAAGATGTGACAAAGTTGAAAAGCCAAGTCAACCAATATTCTAGCTGATCAGAATTAATAAAAAGCAGTGTTCTGAAATGCTACAATATAAACACATTGCATTTGTGTTACATCAAGCAATCACCATGCAAAATAACTAATTGAAGATATAAATTTTTAAAAAAGGGGGGGGAAGGAGAAAACTTCTGAGTGCACTTAATTTATTACTTCTGTCTTGATGTGATTCAGTTACAATTAGCTGGTTTTCTTCAGTCAAGAAAAGCTTTCTTCAGTATCTGTTGTTACTTAGGCAGTTAGATATTATGAGCGCAGTCAAAACTATTTTATCCATGCATTCTGGCATAAATACTAAAAAATCTTGGGTTTCCCAATTATGCTGCAAATTTATCACATCAAACTGTACCAAATTTAAGCCCATTGTTTTCTATTTCTACCACATTCTTTAGGAAGTAAGGCCATATACAGTGGCCAAGCACAGCTAAATACAAATGTCTGTAGACATACACATATGTAAACAAGGCTATGTAAAATTGTAAGAGGCTGGGGTTGGACGTTAGGATTACAGGAAAATTCAGTTTGGAAGGAGTACCAGTTGTCATGCTGAAAGCAAAGAGCAACTATAAGATCAGATCACATTATTCAGGACTTGATCCAGTCAGGTCTTGAAAATTTTCAAGGAAGGAGAAAACATAACCAGCCTCTGGAACCTGCTACACTGCTTGATACCATGGTGAAAAAGTTTCTCTTTACAACCAGTCTGAACCTTTCTTGTGTCAATCTATGTGTGTTGTCTCTCTATATTCTTAGATAGTGTCTTGTGAAAATACTTATAGGCAGGAGCAGTATATAAACTGAAGAACTTTGATGGCAATGCTGGGTCTCAAAAAAATTTAAATAAGGGTTAAAGAGATAAGAAAACAGCTAGAACTCTGCTTGAACAGAGTCCAATTATCTCCAAACCATTAAGATTTTGTCTAATTAATTTTTAAAATTTTACTGAGTAGGGTCTTTCCCCAATCAATTCTAATGGTTAGTCACCCTTACTGTACAGAAGCTTTTCTTATGTTATCTAATTACCATTTTAGCCAGTAAGCTGCAGAATGAAAAAAATAAAAAAAAAAAAAAAAAGAAAAAGAAAAATGATAGGGCTTTTCATTTTATCTATGTAAGCCCAGAGTTCCATCCCAGGTAAAACTTAACTTTGGCTAAGAGAAACTAGACTTCAGGATGACTACAGCTGCAGAAGAACAAAGTTTCTGCTTTAGTAAAATCAGCCACTTCCTGAATATTACAGGGAGAAGTTACTGTTAGAAATGCAAAACAACTGCTAAGCTCATTTTAGCTCTGAACAAAACTCAGTCTGGATGTCAGTGCAGTGATGAATGGCATGATTTCTCTATTGCTTCTGTGCTGTATATGATATTCTGTTGGCACACTCTGTAGCAATTAAAATGGCTGTAATATACTCAGAAACTAAATTATGTTAAAAATTAATTAAGAGACCAACTTTATACATTTTATCATAAATTTGTGTACATGTACATATAAATATTGAAGCTTGGCTTCTCAAATGATAGAAAACACCAGTCGTCCACTGAAGGCTGAAAGCCTACATCAGTAAAATATCTGGCCCCATTTTACCTAAATTGCGATATTTACATATTTGTAGGTACTTATTTTCTAATCACCACAATTTCAAGAGACTCATTTACAGCAGAAAGACAGCTAACTATATCAACACATTCAGGCTTTGGCTCCTAAGAGATACCTACACCTACAACATGGACCTAAATAATGTTTCAAAACTGCAGATTTCATGAGGAACAGCAAGTACTTGGCAACTGAAAATCAGGACCTATGACTACTATACACCAGCATTATATTACTCAAACTAATATATTTTAGGGCCCTTCTAGAATAAGACCTGTGTAATTTCTTTTGTAACTTATTTCTATCAACTTCTTTTCTGATTCGATCCTTTCCAATGGCCTGTGATGTGCTTAAATTTAAATGATTTTTATGACCCAAATTCAGTTTACTACTCCTCTTCTGTAAGTTTGCTGCTAGTTTTTCATTAAAAGAAAATATAAGACAAAAATAGTCACATACAAATTACCTTGAATTTTCTCTACCCACATTTTTTATTGAAAATAAAATGAAATTAGATGACTGTTAGGTTACCTAGAGGACAGTAAATTAAAAAGTGAATAAACAAAGTGTTTCACAACAAAGAAAATGATGGAACACAGATTTTCTCAGAATAGCAAGGTATGGGATCTGGCTTCAGTACTTCACCACAACAGTATAAATTAAGAACAGCAGAGAACAAGTTAGAATCATATACAGTTAGGAAAAAAAAAATGGGTTTGTTTATAAATCATAAAAAGAGGTATGCTATTAGTTGGAAAGTTACAGTATTCTGAGATCAGTTTAAACAAAGTTTCCCTCACAAACTGTTTCCTTTGTCTCTAAGTCAGCAACATATATGCCTTTTAAAATTAGTTTATTGTCACTTTAACCTTCAGGAATTTCCCCTACACACACACACACACACACACACACACACACACACACACACAGTAAGTAGAAAAAAGTATTAAGGGGCTTTATAACTGAAATAGTATGACAAAAAGTGTTACTGCAGTTGTATACTAGACAACAAGATGTGCAATTCAAATAGTGCTTGCGTTTTGAGTTAATCTTCTGTTTCTTTGAAAACAGATCAAAACAAATATATCCAGTAGGTTTGGGTTTTGGTTTTGGTTTTGTTTTAACCAAACAAACAACACCAGCAGAAAATTCAACCAACCAAAGATGGAATATTTTTAGTAATCGAGGCTTGCTCCAACTCCCATTCAAGGCTAGCAGACTATGGTCATGCATTTCAGCTTTTTGTTTAATCACTTGTACAGAATTCCACTTAGAAATTCTGTACTAGTACAGAATCACAAGTAGTAATTTTTAATTAATTATAATACTCTCCTTCCTACAGACATCCCATATTCTGAATTTCCCCTGTAAAATCAGTTCTCCCTGCATTATTCAATTCCAAAAGCATTGGCTCTTTTTTACTATTGGTAAATTATAATAAAATATTAACCCTGCAGTTTATTAGGACCTACCTGGCCTGAAGTCACTACTGATAAGAATAAAAAAAGAGAAAAGAGCAGAAAAAACCTGCAGCAAGCAGGTAGATTTAGCAGTCTACGGGCAGTAGGTAGATTTTGTAGTCCATGGGCAGTAGGCAGATTTCAGCACATTTATCTTCATTTGACTTAAACATTTAAACTACCTGTTTCCTAAAAGAAGTTCTAAGGGGAATGGTCAACTTAAGACTGCCCGATCCAACTGTGCATTTTATTATTTTCCAAACTAATAAAAGTGAGCTCTTCCAACACATGGAGAAGAATACTGAGAATTATAACCCACAATTAAACAGCGCCACAGAGAAACACCTTCCAGTTTTATGTCAGTTGTCAGCAACCTCCTTTGCTATAATATAAATTCTTTGACAACTGTAGGACCTTTGTCAAGCACAAAACACCTCCTTTTTTCTCAACTCACAGTTTAATAAAAATGCCTACAGGCTTTCCTATCCTTTAAATGCCTCCTATCAGTGGCAAAATTTCAGGCTTCCAACAACTGCTAAAAAAGGCTTTGCACTTAGCAGATCAAGTAATTTATATATTAAGCAGCAACTACCAATAAATACCTGTAAAAATCACTGAAGATTATTATATTAAGGAAGGTTGTTTTGGATTTAATCTGAACATTCAAAAGATAGATGCAGAATACAATGAATTAAAGTTATACATAAAAAGGAATTTTGCATATTCAAAAAAAAACCCTGAAAGTAGCATTCATTCTAAGTATGTATTCACATAATAAGAGCAGCAATACTGAAAACCTGACACAATAGAAAAGCAAAGGTAGGACTTACATAAGAATTAATCACAGTTAGAAAAGAAAACATCTGGGTTTGATATACTAAAAAAGAACCTGGGTATTTGATCTAAAATATTTATTGCAAAAGAAAATTACATTTAGGGGAAAAAGTGTAACAAAACTGCCTCCCTAATCACTTATTGAGTTGTATAACTCCCAAAATCAATTAAAATAATAGAATAATTTATGATGACAAGTACATCACAAAATCCAAAGACACAGCAATTCTGGCTTGTACGTTTCCCGTAACTTTTAAACTTAAAGCTCTCACAGAAGGAAATTATGTTCAGGGCATGCCGACAGTGATTTTGATCCCAGCAACCTCATCCTAAAATTGGAAGCAAAATGGGAATTAGTGATCACATGCAAAGTATGATGCTAGAAGTATCGTGATACAAGAGGTGAACACTGGAACAAGCTTCCCAGAGAGGCAGTCAACGACCCAAGCCTGTCAGTGAGCAACAGACATTTGAACAATGACCTTAACAATATGCGTCAACTTTTGATAAGCCCTGAATTAGTCAGGCAGTTAAACTAGATGATCATTCTAAGACCCTTCCAACTGAAAATACTCTATTCTAGAAGCAGCACCTCTATAAAACCAAGTTCTGTAAATTCTGAATTAACTCCTTGAGTATTGTGTCACTCTGATGCATTATCTCTTCACACAGGTAATAATTTTTTACTTAAGGACAAAGACGCACTTTTTGAAAGGACAGTCAGAACACCTGACGCGCTTCATCGGACCTATATTTGCTGACTGGCTGAAGATCCTGAATCACAGATTCCATTGGCTGGCAGTACTGCTGCATTCTGAGACCTGGAACACACAAGTATAAGAACACTTATAGATAAATATATATGCATATATTTAGATATCACAAGCATAAGTACTACTGAGGTTCTATAGCATGAGCCAAACAGAGGAAGATGCTTTTGGCTGCTAGAGCTTACTGAGTCTAATGGAAGCTGGAGACCAGCTAGCATTGAGCTGAGAAACATACTTTACTTTTGAAGCTTCAAGTTCAGCACTGAGTTGATGCCAGTTTAAGGCGAAGATCTTCATTAGAGGTCTTTCTGGTTTCACTATATTGTCAAATTCCCATGCATTCTTTGCTAGATTATGAGATAAACATCTTTACCATCTGCAATATAAGAATTCTTAATACGACTGTAAAAACAAGCATATGAATGTGCCTAACAGCCACAGCTCAAGGAGCACTGGAAGGGGATCCAGAATTATTTCATTGAGAGTTGCCTCCAGTGTACCTGTACTGCTGTGTTACAATGAACAGTTTAAGAAACATTTAACTTCACTGTAAATAATAACTAGACTGTTACCTAGCTAAGAGGCCATACAGATGCAAAAAATCTAACATCTCAGAGTACAAAAGCACAGCCAGCACCCAAATTAGCTGAAGTTAATATCCAACCTACAGCCTTAAATCAGAAGTTTACAAAAATTCTAGAAGACTAGAAAAATAAATACCAATTCCTTTATCTTTTCAAGGTCTTTATCCTACTACCTGAAAATACAACCTGCCTGCCCGCAATTATATATCAAATGCTACTTGAATGCAGTAAGCATCACATTCCCATAATGATTGATGACAGATGTCCAGTCAGGTTCTTGTTACTGGGGTCTGGAGCAGGGTGGGATAAGCAAAGCAGCTGCCAAAGGCCACAGGCAAAACTGAAGGAAAGAACAACGTGAATTCACAATTAGGGAGTCCCTGGGGTGTGGGAGGAGAATGATTTGTGCCTCTGCAGATTATTGGAAACCTGGTTTTATTTAGGAGAGAAAAAAGCTTTATGAACTTTTAAGTTCCTGATCAATTTTTTGTCCCATAACTACTCCTTAGAACCCCTGGGCCACTCTATCAGCTGCCGTATGTCTCTTTCATTAGACAGCCTGGACCTTTTCCATCAGCTGCAAGAAACTTTCAACACATTTGGTATAGGCTTTTCTCATCAGCTGCTATGATCCTCTGTCTAGTAACTATCAATTCCTTCCGTTCAAGGCTATACACTTTGTGGACTCTAGTGCTAAAGCATCCTTTCACAATATGTAATTAAATTAACATTTCTAGCCAGCATAAACTCTGTGAAAAAGAAGTCTCAGCCCTTCCCTATTTTTAACTCACTCTTTGCTCTTGGCCCTCCCTTCTGTGACACTGTAACAGAAACTGACCTGACTGAAAAGCAGCCTGGGGAAAAAAAATAGAAAATCATCAACTAAATACATTCCTAAACTGGTGGATTTTATACAGTTGTGCTGGAGAAAAACCAGCATGCTCCTGGAATGAGTGGCTAAGGATACGGTCAGGGTGATTTTTCTTTTGGCAACTGTGGCAGTTCATGCCAGCTCAAAATTTTAGCTGAACTACACGCTCAGACTGTGATTCCACAACAGTTTATACCAACCAGAAATTTTATCCTTGGAGTTCCTCTCCCTTGCTCTCTTTTGGGAAATAAACTCGTAGGAAACTGTCTTTATAAGAGAAAACATTGTCACAAGATCAGATGAGCAGATGAGCATTAGGGCCAAAAAAAAAAAAGAACAGAGAAAGGAATGGGTTATATTGCAATCCCAGGCCGAGGCAGGTAGGACCACAAAAGCACTTTCAGAACTTGCCTTCAGCTGCAATAGAACTGTTAGTCAGGGTTTTTTTCTAGAAATTTTATACTGTCAATTCACTGAAGACCTGGTCTGCTTTAGATTCTATCACCTGCAAAAGAGACCTTAGGGACATCATCACAAGGCTCTTGGTGAGTTCTACAACACCTGTTATAGTTGGACAGTGATGGAATTTGCGTACACCAATGCAAACTGAAAATCATTTTGTGAAAAATATAATCAAGGTCCATTCATTTTAAAAATGAAAAATCATTGTCATAGCTGATTAAAAACTGTACAAATGACTACATTAGATGGGTATTTAGAGAACAATTCATAAATGGAATGTCATTTTCTCCGTAACAGGCAGAAAATACCAAGTGGTCTTTGATGCTATGGCTAAAGTCGTATGTTATCAGAAAGATAAAATTAGGATTGAAGCAAAACCAGCAGTGACTAGAAAGTCGTTACTATTCCATTTATTATAGGAGAATAGCTGAAAGATAAGTAAACTTTAAATATTCAAAGCATTTTTAAAATTAAACATATAAGAACAAACCATTTAAGATTTTACACATCTGCCAAGTTACACCAGGTTTTTTTGCACCTGAGCTATAAAAAAAAAAAACAAAACACCTGATTCTGTTAACAGTTAATTGTGAGATTTTAACTACCACTTACTTTTGGCTAATGTACAGTAAAAAGAAAATGTCTACCTTGGGTAGTTTTCTAATAATGGTGAGGGAATAATTATTCTGCTTCTACTGTCATGGTTCAAATCTCAGAGCTCAGGTAAAGATTAAAATTAATTTAGGATACCTTGTACTTAAAGTTAAAATAATATACCTAGTAATTAAAATAGCAAACCACTGCAGAATTACTTACAGAATGTGATTCCTTTAAGCTTTTAGCACCATATGGGAAAAAAAAAAAGCATTTAAGTCGTCTGTAAAACAATCTAAGAGTGCATCTGTTTTGATATAGCAGTTTTATTTACACAAAATGTAGCTCCTTATTCACTAGAAAAAAAAAATGGACATAGTCAACATCTGAAGGTTTTAATATAAAATATTTATAAAGAGACATTAGGTAATAAAAAAAGATGAGAGCAGACAATTAGAACACTTCTGGCATTTATACAGCCCTTTCTACATAAGGTGTTACACATTAATTTACCTTACCTGTTAAAGAGCAGAACAATAACTAAGAAAGACTATCATCATGTAGGATGAAAAAAAGAAAGGGGAAAAAAAGCTACATACTATGAAAAACAAGTGCTAATTTTATAATATTGATCTCAAACATGTCTGAAAAAAGCATAAAGTAGACTGAAAAATAATTTCAGTTATCTCAAAAGCTAAACTCCAGAGAAATTAAGACATTATGGTAGAAAATTATCACAAAGGTCTTAGGTTCCCAGTGGAGTGCAAAAGATAGAACTTACCTCACAATTCATTCACTCCTATGTTTAAATCAAAACAAAACTAAAAACATTGATATTGAGATAATTACCAGAAAGTGAATGAATATAGGAATAGAGAAAAGTAAAAGCACTAACTTCAGTCAGAGCAGTAATTATGATTCCCTTAGGTAAATGTAGGTTTGAGTGCACATGTACATTAGCCAAAAGGCCTAGTAAGAGTAAAAACTGACTCTACAGAGCATAAAGGTCTAAATGACAGTAAGAAATCGCATAAAAAGTTGGTGGAATCATACCTGCTAAACAACCAACCTGAAGAAACATTTGGTCACCTTTAACAGTTTTCCTCAGTAGAAATACATGGTTTTGTACAAATAACTGTTTCCAGTTTCAGTCTTCATTCTCTGAACCTGCAGCCAAAACAAATTGAGGTTCTTGTTTGTGACAGACTGGTCAAGTTTACCTAAATTATTTTCCATGAAAACAGACCATGAGCATTCAAAATGTGATTCAGGTGAAAAGAGTTAAGATCTAGCTAAGGATAAAATTGATTTTAAAACTATCGTATTTTTTTCTAAAGTGATCATATGAGTTGGAATGGAAGGTTACAGGCTCTTTAGGAAAGACAAGCCTGGTAGATGGGGAGGGGGAATTGCTATTTATGTTAGATATAGGCTGGAGAGTATGGAACTCTGTCTGGGGACAGGTGAGCAGTCAACAGAGAGTTTATGGGTCAGTGTTAAAGGAAGAACAGTGATGGGAGACATTATTGTGGGAATCTGTTACAGACCGCCTGATCAAGAGGACTTGGTGGATGAAGCGCTCTATAGACAGAGAGGAACAGCCTCACGCTCTCAGGCCCTTGCATTCATGGAGGACTTCAACCACCCTGATATCTGTTGGAGGGATGGTATGGCCCGGCAGAAGCAATCCAGGAAGCTCCCAGATTGTGTAAAGAGTTGCGGTCAATGGCTCAATTCGACAGGTGGACCACTTGGTGGATCAAGAACTGGCTGGATGGCCGCATGCAAAGAGTTGTGGACAACGGCT